>JAPKLY010000659.1:52888-102347 GCA_026898435.1 Prunella vulgaris
TGCATAATGGTCTTGAAATTGTGCTAAAAATTTTTATGAACCTTCTATAAAAACCTGCATGTCCTAGAAATGATCTAATATCTTTAACTGATTTTGGTGTTGGTAGGTTGGCTATTAGATCAATTTTGGACCTGTCAACTTCTAATCCTTTTGATGAAACAATGTGGCCTAACACAATTCCTTCAGTTACCATGAAATGACATTTTTCCCAATTAAGGACAAGATTTTTCTCCTCACATCTAGCTAAGACTTTAGCCAAGTTTATTAAGCAATCATCAAAAGAATTTCCAAAGACAGAGAAATCGTCCATGAAAACTTCAAGAAAACGTTCAACCATGTCACTGAAAATACTTACCATACATCTTTGGAATGTTGCTGGAGCATTACATAATCCAAATGGCATTCTACGATATGCAAACGTTCCAAAAGGACATGTAAATGTTGTTTTTTCCTGATCTTCTAGTGCAATTGCAATTTGATTATACCCTGAATATCCATCTAAGAAGCAATAAAATTCATGCCCAGCAATTCTTTCCAAAATTTGGTCCATAAAAGGTAAAGGAAAATGATCTTTTCTTGTCATTAAATTTAATTTTCTGTAGTCAATGCATACACGCCAACCAGTAACAGTCCTAGTTGGAATCAATTCATTTTTATCATTTTTTACTACAGTTACTCCAGATTTCTTAGGCACAACTTGAGTAGGACTTACCTATTTACTATCAGAGATAGGATAGATAATATCATTGTCTAATAGCTTAATCACTTCATTTCTCACCACTTCTTTCATATTAGGGTTAAGTCTTCGTTGCATCTGCCTAGAGGGTTTAGCATTTTCCTCTAAATAAATATTATGACTGCAAATTAATGGGCTAATTCCTTTTATATCTGATATAGACCACCCTATCGCATGCTTGTGAATCTTTAATATCTCTAATAATTTATGCTCTTGATCATAACTTAACTTAGAGGATATTATTACCGGATAAGTATCATTAGCACCCAAAAAAGCATATTTCAAATTTGATGGTAAAGGCTTCAACTCTAAAACTGGTGGTTGCTCGCTTGAAGGGGTTGGAGCCTTTTCGGACTTTGATAATTGTTCAAATTTGAGTTTCCATTCATTAAGCTTTGAAACTTGTGAAATCATAGGAATGGAATCAAACTCCGAACTGTTATCATTGACACAATCATTTATCAAATTTTCTAATGGATCAGAAAATGAGGTTATCAATTGTTCAAGCGTACATGTCTCAATTACATCAATTTCATTAGCCTCATCATTACTTTGTGGTTGCTTAGAAATGTTAAAAACATTTAACTCCAAAGTCATATTTCCAAAAGAAAGATTTAAAACACCATTTCTACAGTTTATTAAAGCATTAGAAGTTGCAAGAAATGGTCTTCCTAAAATGATTGGATGTTGAGATGATGGATTTGAGACTGGGCATGTGTCTAAAACAATAAAATCTACCGGAAAATAGAATTTATCAATTTGCACTAACACATCCTCTACTATACCTCTTGGAATTTTTATAGAACGATCTGCCAATTGAAGTGT
Organism: Prunella vulgaris; assembly: GCA_026898435.1. Taxonomy (NCBI): domain Eukaryota; kingdom Viridiplantae; phylum Streptophyta; class Magnoliopsida; order Lamiales; family Lamiaceae; genus Prunella; species Prunella vulgaris. The sequence goes on from JAPKLY010000659.1 coordinate 54,450, forward strand.
GACAATAGTTTTCCTTAATTCTCCCAAATCCAGTTGTTTATACACAGAAAACGGTAAAAGGTTAACACTCGCACCAAGATCAAGAAGTGCATGTTCTACTTTTGTATTCCCAATAATACAAGATATTGTTGGACAACCAGGATCTTTGTATTTAGGAGGGGTTTCTTGTTGAAAGATTGAACTTACACTCTCTGTTAAAAATGCCTTATTTTCAACATGTAGTTTTCTCTTTACAGTACACAAATCTTTCAAAAATTTGGCATAAGATGGTACTTGCTTTATTGCATCTAGTAGTGGAATGTTAACTTTTACTTGTTTCAAAACCTCAAATTTTTCAGAGTTTTGGTCCAATTTCTTAATTGGGTGTAATCTTTTAGGAAAAGGAGCAGTTGATGATTTCTTAATAGGGTTTAAATTCTTATTTTCATCTTCTCCTTTATTTATATCTTCATTATTCGGGGTCTGGGTTGACTCAACTTCCTGTTTCTCAAGGTTGATTGTTTTGTCAATTAATTTTCCACTTCGTAAAGTGGTGACAAAATTAACATTTTCTGGTGCATTAGAGGAACTTTGACATTGCCCAGCAGGATTTTGTTGAGGTTGGGCAGGAAACTTTCCTTTCTCAACTGTTCTTAAGGAATTAGTTAAAGTAGATAATGTACTTTTAATATCATTGATGGCTTGTGACGTTTGGTTGTTGACGGTTGTTTGTCCTTGCATAAAGGCTTGTAAAGTTTCTTCAAGGCTTTTTATATGTGGTTTATTATGTTGGGTGAAATTGGAATTGGGGTTTTTCTGGGTGGGAAAAGGTTGTAACACACTTTCATTTTTCCACTTAAAGTTTGGATGATTTTTCCAATTTGGGTTGTATGTTTCAGAAAAAGCTGATGGATATGAATTTTGAAAATTAGATAATGCATTTACTTGTTCATGACACATCTCTTTGAAAATAGGAATTTGTGGGCATTCATTAGTTACATGTCCATTAATGGCACAAATTTCACATATGTCATCATTTTGCACAAATTTTACTTCCTTAGGTTTCTTTAGTTGCAAACTTTCAACTTGTTTAGTTAAACTTTCAATTCTAGCATTTAGATCGTCTTCTTGACTTAAATTATATTTTCCTTTAGAATTTTCAAGCTTAGATCTAATTGAGCCTTCAGAAGTATTTTCATTATACCAAGATTGAGTTTTTTCAACTAGATGGTCTAAATACTCAAGTGCATCATCAGGATTTTTATCCAAAAATTCACCATTACACATCATTTCCACAAATTGTTTTGTTTCAGCGTTTAAACCTTCATAGAAGAAACTTACGGTTCTCCAAGTTTCAAAACCATGGTGAGGGCAAACATTTAATAAATCCTTAAAACGTTCCCAACATTTAAAATATTGCTCATCACTCTTTTGGAAAAAATTCTTGATTTCTTTTTTTAAAGCATTCATCTTATTAATCGGGAAGAATTTTTTCAAAAATTCAGTTTGAATCTGTTGCCAAGATGTAATTGAGTTTGGTTTAAGAGAATTAAGCCAAGTTTTTGCTTTATCTTTAAGAGAAAAAGGAAATAACTTTAGCTTAATAGCTTCTTGAGTACATCTTGGTTCATTAAATGTTTCACAAATTTCTTCAAATTCTTTTAAATGCAAGTAAGGATTTTCAGAGTCAAAACCATGATAATTAGGGAGCAATTGAATCATACCATGTTTAAACCTAAAATTATCTGCATCTTGAGGGTACACTATGCATGATGGAACCGAATTTCGTTGGGGTTCAATAAATTCACGCATAGAACGCACATGCAAATTTTCATTATTGCGTCTTTCAAAATCATTTTGGTTTTGAACATTATCTCCATCAACACTTTCATTGTCTGCCATACTTGATGCAATATTTCTAAAATTAATGTTATAACCTCTTATTAAACGACCACTTATAATATCACGAGTCCAATTATGCATACAAATAAATATAATACAGTAGAGAGATAGAGAGAAGAACTCACAAACTTGTGAGGATAAACCTCACAACCGATGGATTTGTTCTCCGCAAAACCTCCCCGGCAACGGCGCCAAAAACTTGATAGCTCCTTGAGAGTTGCGTACCCAAGTGTAGGTTGATTTCAAGTAATAAAATTTCTCGGGAGACCGAGTGTCGAACCACAGGGAGATTTGGAAGAAAAAGATATTATCTAGTTGAGAGGTTTAAATAAAGTAACAAAATACTAGAGCTTCGGGATTCCACTTTAGATAAAAATACTAGAGTTATGATCTTGGTTATCTTTGATAACTCAATCGAAATCTAACAATCAAGTGATTTCAATCGGAAGGTATAACTTTGAGCACATATAATACTTTTGAAAAGTACCTTTAGAAATTCGAACAAGTTTATAAAATCAATAGTTGATATGTAAAACTAAGCATTTGTTGTGCCAATAAGTCTACAACAAATCAAAGTAATGACACATCAAAACCTCTCTTAAAAACTCTTCAAATGACTAAAGGATTAAAACTTTGAAAATCTTTATTGAATAACCAAGAACATTACTAATACTTTACTAAAGCTTCATCCCTAACTCTAGTAAAATATTTAGCTACTCATACTAATACAATAAGAACTCATATTTCTAAGAGAGATACTAGACTAAGATAGAAGGATTACAAGGAAAAATGGGATGCCTTCAAGGGTTGCTAAAGGGCTCTTTATATAGGCCTCCAAATAGTGAATCATGAAGACTTTAGGAACCAATTCACGTGGCCTGTAAACATCAGTAATTTAATTGCCCTTGCCGTCTGACTTTCATATTGACTTCTGAATGAAAGTTGTAGGCCGTTGGTTTAGCTTTCCAAGGAATCTAAGATCTCCAAAATTGGATCTCTAGATTGTGAGTTATGACCATAATAGTGGAGTTGGTAAAACTGGATTGTTTTTCTCCGCGAATTTATGGTGGTCTATTGAAAAACAGATATCTCAGCTTGCACAAAATCAACACCTTTAATATTTCTACTGTGTCTTGATGAATTTCTTGGCTAACCAATGGATTTGGTCTTGTGTAAATTGGACTTTTGTGTGATTTATGGTGAATTATTTCCCAACATGTGTACTGAGATGGCGGAATTTTGAAGCCCTGCATTGATTGTCATTTTGACCATTGAAGCCGGAACTTTTGACACTTGAGCCCTGAAGACAAGTTGTAGAGCAACGAATTAGTGATCAAATACAACTGGAATTGGTTCAATTGGTTTAGTGAGGCTACAGATAATGTTCAAATACGAAAATGTGTTTTGAGTCCAAACATTGGACAGAATTGGAGTCTTCACTTATGAGTACAAATACAATCCAAACATGTAAAATTGGATCACTAAAGTGTCTTAAGTATTTAGTACATTGTCTTAGGTGTTCAATATCATAAAATTTGGATAAATATAACTCCACTTAAGACCTCAACAATATACAATAGACATAATGGTTAGGTTGAATTATACATATGCTTCTTATTTAAATAGAAAACATAAATACTTATAACTAATTAGAAAGTGTGAAATTATATATAAATACGCTAAACAATACATTATAGTACACAAAATAATACACAAAATAGGTAAAATACATGCATACTTAAACGCTAATCAATCAATTCATACCATCCACTTGCAAAGCAATTTAAAATTGTAAAGGGCCCACTCCATTTTGACTTTAATTTCCCGGGAAACAACTTCAATCTTGAATTAAACAAAAGTACTTGATCGAGCACTTTGAATGACTTCTCTTTTATTTTTGCATCATGCCATTTCTTAGTCTTTTCCTTGAAAATCTTAGCATTTCCGTACGCCTCATCTCTAAATTCATCTAACTCCAACAATTGAAGATGCCTTTTCTCCCCACATGCTTTCTCATCAAAATTCAACTTCTTAATGGCCCAATAAGCTTTGTGTTCAAGCTCAACGGGCAAATGACAAGGCTTACCATACACAAGTTGGTAAGGAGAAAGGTTCAACGGAGTCTTAAAAGCCGTACGATAAGCCCATAATGCATAATCCAACTTCAGTGCCCAATCATTCCTATTATAACTCACGATCTTCTCTAAGATAAGCTTTATTTGGCGATTTGACACTTCCGCCAATCCATTAGTTTGGGGGTGATAGGCCGTGGAAATCTTATGCGTCACATCGTACTTTACTAGTAGATTTCCCAACGCCCTATTCACAAAGTGAGTACTCCCATCGCTAATCAATGACCTCGGCACACCAAATCTAGCAAAAATATTCTTCCTTAAGAACTCCATAACCACTCTTGCATCATTGAATTTCGTGGGAATTGCTTCCACCCACTTCGAAACATAATCCACCGCCAAAAGAATATACAAATAACCATGAGAAGATGGGAAGGGTCCCATAAAGTCAATGCCCCATACATCAAAAACCTCTACCTCTGGAAAAATATTCAAGGGCATCTCATCTCGTCTTGACAACCCCCCAACTCTTTGGCATCGATCATATCGAGCTACAAACATATGACAATCCTTGAAAACCGAAGGCCAATAAAAACCACATTGAAATACCTTTTGAGCCGTCTTAATGGACCCAAAATGTCCTCCGCAAGGCAAAGAATGGCAATGTGTAAGCACACTTTCAATTTCTTCATCCAAAATACATCTCCTAATCATGAAATTGGCACATCGACGATACAAATATGAATCATCCCAAATATAACGATGTACCACTTTGTAAAATTGTTTCCTTGCATTTGAATTCATTCCATAAGGAGTTGCCCCACTTGCTAAGAAGTTAGCAAAGTCGGCATACCATGGAGCCTCATCCTCCATCTTACAAAGTCTCTCCTCTTCAATCCTAAAGATATGCTCATCGGGAAAACTCTTAAGTATCTCTTCTTTTTCTTCCAATGCTTCATCTCCCCACACTAGTCTTGACAAATGTCGACAATCACATTTTCACTTCCCTTTTTATCCCTAATCTCCAAATCAAACTCTTGTAGAAGTAGCACCCACCTAATCAACCTAGGTTTAGAATCCTTCTTCTTCATCAAAAACTTTATAGCCGAGTTGTCCGTATAGACAATGGTTTTCTTCCCCACAAGATAGGGACGAAACTTCTCTACGGCATATACAATGGGCAAAAGCTCCCTCTCATTAGTGGTGTAATTTAATTGAGTAGTTGAGAAGGTCTTTGAAGCGTAGTAGATTGCATGAAATCTTCTTTCTCTTAATTGCCCTAGCACCACTCCCATGGCATAGTCGCTTGAATCACACATAAGTACGAAAGGTTCTTCCCAAAAGAATTCAAGCAAACATCATCAAACTTAAAAGGAACATCTTTCTCCAATAATCGAGACAATGGTTTTGACAATTTAGAAAAATCTTTGATAAATCTCCTATAGAATCCGGCATGTCCCAAGAAAGATCTTACTCCCTTCTCATTTATAGGTGGAGGCAACTTTTCATTAGCTACTACTTGGCAAGATCCACTTGTAGCCCACTAGAGGAGATGTGATGTCCAAGAACAACATCCTCACTTACCATAAAATGGCACTTCTTCCAATTGAGCACCAAATTTGTCTCTTCACATCTAATTAGCACCTTCTCAAGATTGGACAAACAAACATCATAAGTGTTTCCAAAAATACTGAAATCGACAATAAACACTTCCATAATTTGCTCAATTAACCCATGGAATATCGACATCATTAACCTTTGAAATGTAGCCGGATCATTGCATAGCCCAAAAGGCATGCGTCTCCAAGCATACGTTCCATAGGTACATGTGAAAGTAGTCTTCTCTTGGTCTTCCGGTGCAATCATGATTTGATTGTAACCGGAATAACCATCAAGGAAGCAATAGTATCGATAACCACATAATCTATCCAACATTTGGTCCATAAATGGCAAAGGAAAGTGATCCTTACAAGAAGCCTTGTTCAATTCCCTATAATCAACACAAACACGCCAACCCGTGGCCACCCTTGTAGCTATTACTTCATTATCTTCAGTTTTTATGATAGTCTTTCCGCCCTTCTTAGATACTACATGCAAGGGTGACACCCAAGGGCTATCACTAATTGGGAAGATCATATTCGCTCCAAGCAATTTTAACACTTCTTTCTTAATGAGTTCTTGTATTATAGGATTCACTCTTCTTTGTGGTTGAACTAATGGCTTAGCATTTTCTTCTAGGTGTATTCTATGTATGCATAAAGAAGGATTTACACCCTTAAGATCATCCACCGTCCAACCTATAGCCAATTTATGTTTCCTAAGCATAACAAGCAATTTTTCAAGTTCATCACCTTGAAGAGAAGAAGATACGATAACTGGATTCCTCTCGTTTTCATCAAGATATGCGTACTTAAGGTGATCGGGCAATGACTTTAATGCAATCCTAGTTTCCTCTTCCTTCTCCTTGCTTGCTATTTCACCCTCTTTGATTTCCAAGAGCCTCTCCTTTTCTCGAGTGTTCATTGCTCTTTCATGTTCATTACCTACATCATCAACAACAAAACAATCACTTTCTTTAACTTCATTATAGTTAGAAATCTCATAATTAGAAGTAAAGAAAGGAATTTCAGCATTTTCAAAAGCTTCTTGTATTCAAAGCTCTACAACATCAATAGAGTTGCAAGAGGAATTCTCCTTTGGATGCTTCATAGCATCTTGGACAGAAAAGTGAAGTTCATCCCCTCCAAGCTTCAAAGTTAACTCTCCATTATAAACATCAATAACCGCTCGAACGGTAGCCAAGAAAGATCTTCCTAGAATAAGAGGAATATCTTTGTTTTCTTCCATATCAAGAACATAGAAGTCCGCTGGGAATGTGAAATCTTTAATTCTCTCAAGTACATCCTCTATAAAGCCAATAGGAATGGTGGTTGAGCCATCCGCCAATTGGAGAGTAGTGGATGTTCCTTTCAAGTGACCTTGATTTAGGCTTTTGATGATCGAGAGTGGAATCAAATTGGTACTTGCTCCTAAATCACATAAGGATTTGTGTACCACTCCATTTCCCATGTCACAAATAATTGTGAAGCATCCCTACTCTCTTTAGTCAATTTTACCGTTTCCACCCCCTCCACTCTCCTTCTCTTGGCTAAGAGATCTTTCATAAACTTTGCATAACTTGGCATTTGTTCCAAGGCTTCATAAAAAGGAATATTTATATAGAGCTTTTTGAAAACCTCAAGGAACTTGTTGAACTTGTCATCAAGCTTCTTCTTGGCAAACCTTTGGGGATATGGAATGGGCACTACCGTCTTTGGCACCCCCTATTCATCAACTTCCACTTTATTCTTCTTTCCCTTCTCTTCTCTAACTCTCTTCCACTTAGGAACATATGCTTCCTCTTTCTCACTTCCACCCTTTTCTACTTCTTCTACTAACCCTTCTTCCACCTTTCTTTCCTCTTCTTTTTCACCTATTGGAATAGAGTATTCCATATCAATTCCCTCATCCATATCATCAATCTTCTCCTTTTCTACCCCCTTTTCTTCACCCTCACAACAAATAGGAGCACTAGGTCCTTCATATCTGTTTCCACTTCTTAACTCAATAGCACTACACCCTTCTCTCAATTGAGCTTCAATCAAATAGGACTTGCATTCACGAGCCCTTTGTCCACATCTTCTTGATATTTCCTCCACTTGCACCTCTAAGCTTTTTATTCTAGCTCCTTGATCTCGACAAATTGCATCAAACTTTTGATTTGTTGCCTCTATATGCCTATATCCTTCACTTCTTATGTTGTCCAGCTTTTCGAGTATAAGATGGAGTGTTTCATCAATATACATAGAATTTCCTTGATAGTAGGATGTAGAAGGCGTGGAGTTAATTGATGTATGATGGGGTTGGTAAGTTCTTTCATTTTGGTAGGTGTAAGGATGGTAAGAATATGATGTAGAAGGTTGATTATTTGGTGGATGGTAGGAAGAGTAGTTGTATCGATCCATCTTTCTTTCACAAAATCCTGCAAGAATTTCCAAGTATCAAATTGTCACAATAGTAACCAATCAAAAATAAAAGAAACAACAAACAACCAAACAATCTAGCCATCTCCCCGGCAACGGCGCCAAAAATTTGTTCGGTGTAAATGAGTCCTCACGCAAGTGTACGTGTTCGCTATGAGAGTGGTAAGCTTGACCAAGTTTTAATATATATCGAACCCAAAGGAGATGGGGACTTGTAAGGAAAATTCGTTGTTTCAATTAGCTAGCTAACAAAGCAATAAAGGAGAAAGATTTCTATCGTCTACTAATGCGTCAAAGAAGTAAACTACCTATCACCTTGGGTTGCAAAGTGAGCAAATGTGATAGATATGTGCTAGTGTAGTATCCTATGTTTCATGTAGTTAAGCATCACTTTATCATGCAATGAGATTGTGTACAATCAATGGCAAGCAACTCCAACATGCAAAACGTTTCCCTACTAACATATCAAAGCCTCTAATTGTTCATCTAATTCACAAGAGATAATTCTCACTATCTTAGGAATTTTATCAAACACTTGATATGCATTGGCCTTAATAAAAGAAAGTTTAGGAAAATAGCTCTACTTTCGCAAGAGACTAACTCCCTAATGGCCCTAATTATCATCTACACATGCAAGCATTCATACAATCCATCAATGTAGAGAATTGATCATACAACAACTTAAAGCATTCAAAAGATCAACATATCACTACACTACTCCATAGGAATCATACACTAACACATTAAGGAATTAGCTCATGGCTAATTGAGTAAACATGAGAACAATTAAGCTAAGATCAATCATCATTAAGCAAGAAATGTAAAGAGAATTACCTATTATAATGAAAATTGGAAAGATACAATTTACCTCTAAAATGCTAACTAGCAATCCGACAATTTAAATTGAAATTCAATTAGTGAGAATGTAGCCTTAGACGAGATGAGAATGTAGGAATTAACTGATCAACGATCAAAGCGGTAGATCAAAAGTTATCTAAGAATTTGTTAGAAGAAATGTTAAGAAACCCCCAAGTAACTACCTCTCTCCCTCTAATCTATGAATCTCACTATGATTATGAACTAATGTGACTTGGATTCCTTGAAAATCTGACCTTGAAGTATTTATAGTGCTCACAATCCTTGGTCCAAAATGCTCTTCATTAAACGCGTAAAAAGCACACGACCACACGAGCACACGAGCACTATAAGCACACGAGCACAAGCACACGACCACACGAGTCTAGCTCGTGTGAGCACTCGTGTGGGTCAATCTAGCTCGAACCAGAGCCACCTCGCACGAGTGCAGGTTCGTGTGAGCACTCGTGCGAGCCTTCATCGCCCGAACCAGAGCACCATCGCACGAGTCTAAGCTTGTGGTTACACGAGTTTGTGCTTGTGGTCGCTCGAGCTCGGACTCGACTTGTCCGATCGATCCTCAACTTCCTCATTTCTATCACATCTGGAGTTCTAGAGCTCCGATTGACTCGATTCTTTTTCCGTTGCGACCCTCTCTTCGAACTCTTCAACATGGTATATCATTTGCCCCCATTGGATCAACTCACAATTTCTAGACTTTTACGAACTTGCTCGTCTCTTGCCGATTTTGCTCATTTTCACTACAAAACACATTTTCTTGCCATGAAATAGTTAATAGCACAATTTAGACAAAATTAGGGTCAAATATGAATATAAGCACATCAAAACCATGTAGAAATGGATGCAAAAACATGCAATTAAGACCCTAATCATTGCCAAGAATCTGCATCCTTGTCTTGGAGTGCTTCGTCGTATGTCCATGGGTCTAATTTATTTTCCCCGGGGACCAAGTCAGATGACTCTCCCATGAACATGAATCTCTCGAATTGTCTCATAACCCTCCGACTACGACGAGGCTCTGATTGTGTTGGTGTGTCGCGTGGTACATCGACTTGTACCTTTGGTATAGGATTAAGCCCTCTAATTTAATCTAAGGTAATCTCACTTTTGGGTTTTCTATTTTTCACATAGTCTTTCTCCAAGAACTTAGAGTGTGTACTAATTACGATTCTTTGGTCCTTGGGACTATATAACATACCGCCTTTCGTTCCTCTAGGGTATCCTACAAACAACCTCATATCCGAACGTGGATCCAATATTTTGACTTCCTCATCCAACACATATGCCGGACACTCCCAAATCCTTATGTGACTCAAACTAGGCTTACGCCCGGTCCACAATTTTGTGGGAGTTTTAGGAACCGATTTTGATAGCACCAAGTTTAGAATGTGAGCCGCTGTTTCCAAGGCATAGCCCCTAAACGACTTGGGTAACTCCGAATAACTCATCATGGATCTGATCATTTCTAAAAGAGTTCTATTTCTTTGATTCGCAACCCCATTTTGATGACGGGTACCGGGTGCGGTCAATTGGGATACAATCCCTTCACTTGACAAGTAGGTCAAAAATTCATTGCTGAGGTATTCGCCCCCAGATTAGGGTCATAATTGCATCTTTTTGCATCCATTTCTCTATGGTTTTGATGTTCTTATATTCATATTTGACCCTAATTTTGTATAAATTGTGCTATTAACCATTTTGTGGCAAGAAAATGTGTTTTGTAGTGAAAACGAGCAAAAATCTACAAGAGACGAGCAAGTTTGTAAAAGTTTAGAAAATGTGAGATGATCCAATCGAGTAAAATGATATACCATGTCGAAGAGTTCGAAGAGAGGGTCGCAACGCAAGAAGAATCGAGTCAATCGGAGCTCTAGAACTCAAGATATGAAGAAAACAAGAAGTCGAGGATCGACCAAGCCTGGCTCGAGCGACCACAAGCTTACACTCGTGCTAGGAGGCTCTGGTTCGGGCGACGAGCCACCACACGATCACAAAAAGGTGCTCACACGAGCCCAGTTCGTGCGGCGACTGTGCACACTCGTGTGATGCCCGAATTTCACATTTTCGAAGGGCTGTTTCGTCTTTTCGCGCGTTTAATGAAGGGCATTTTTGACCAAGCATTGTGGGCACTATAAATACCTCAAGGATCAGATTTCCAAGATCATCTTCTTTAGTTAGATCATTAGGTAGTTTTAGAGAGAGAGAGATTAGAGGTTATTAGTGGGTTCTTAGTTAGATTCAATCTTCTTTCGTCCATAACTTTTGAGCCGTCCGTCGGAATTTTGATCTGTTTGTTCCTATGTTCTTCTCTCGATTCAAGCTACGTTTCTACAGTTCAGTTTTGTATTTTGCATTCTGGATTTAGAGATAGCATTTTCAAGGTTTGATGCTTGTATTAAATTTCTCTTCATATGGTAAGTTTTCCTTTAATTCTCTTGTTATATTTACTATTCATGATGTTTACATTGTTCATTATTGATTTTCATTTCCAATTAACCATGGGCTAATATCCTTGTTGCATGGTTGTATGAATAATATGGTGAATTTAGTCTCTTGTTAATCCTATGCATGAATTAGTGATCTTGTTGGATTAGTTCTCTTATTAATGACTTGTATGAATTCTTGGGATGTTAAATTTGATTGTATGGCTTATATGTTTTAGCAATGAAATGAGAATTGAGCTATAAGAACTTTATGCATGCCAAGTGTTTGATATATTCCTAGTATTTGTTTGTTTACTTGAATGTCTTTGAATGTTGTTGGTTTATATTGTTTGTTTGCTTGAGCATCCTTGAGTCCCGACAACGCCAAAACAAGTTTTTAGCGCCGTTGCCGGGGAAACGATCTCTTTGTCGAGCTAGTTGATGTTTGTTTACATTTCTTTTCTTTATCTTGTTTCTTTGTTTGTTATTGACTATTCTTGGTGAGTGTTGATATTTGCTTATTTTTGTAGGAGTGAGCTATATTGAGATGGGCAAATACTACCCTTACTCGTATTCCCCACAAGACACATACCCTCCTAATTACTATACCTATCAACCTTACCCAAATCAACCACCACCTCCACAAGAAGAGCTTTATCCTCCTACTCCCTATTCATATCAAGATTCCTACACCTCCTATGAAGATCCATATTCCTATACCTCTTATGAAGAGCCATATTCCTATACTCCACCCATTCCTATGCCTTGCCATCAAGAAAAAAATCCTCCTATCCATTTAGATGAGACTCTAGCTCTAATTCTCAAGAAATTGGAAGAAATGAGAATGGAAGGTAAAAGATGCTTTGAGGAGAGAAACAAGAAGTTTGATGAAATGTTCATATCTCAAAGTCATCAAATCAAGAGTTTGGAGTTCCAAATGGAGCAATTGAGCATTCAAGTCAATGAGATGTGTGAGGATAAAGATGGGGGTAATGATGAAGATGAAGGGGAAGTGGAAAGCATGGGGGAAGAAGGGCATGTGGAAGATAAAGATGATGATCATCATCATAAGGAGAAGAAATCTCTTTCTATTCTAGATTGTATTGCAGCTAAAATCTCTATTGAACCTTCTAATGCTTACATTGACTATGAAATTCCTATTATTAATGATGATATTGCTTATAAATTTTCTCATGCTATATTGATTAGGAATGAAGAAGAAAAGAAGGATGGACTAGAAGAAGAAAGAGAAGAGTGTGTAAAGGAGGAGGAAAAAGAAGAAATCGATGAAAGTGAAGAGGATGAAGAAGCTAGAGATGATTATGAAGAGATCAAATTTACTCATGCTCAAAATACTTCTGATTTTAAGAGCTTTATGAATCCTTTTTACGATTATATTGAGTATGATATTAATACTCTTTATGATGATAGTGATGATGATACTTCATTTGTATATATTGATAGGAATCAAAATCAAGAAGAGAAGGATAAGGAAGGAGAAGATTCAAGAGAAGGAAAGAAAGAAGAACTAGAAGAGGAAGATGAATGTCCACTTATGGACATGAGCTTTATGGAAAAAGAACAACCAAATAAAGTGGAAGAGGTGCTTACATTTGAAATAAGCATTTCTAAACTCTTGGACTCTTCTACTTGTGCTATATTGGATAATGTTGTTCATTGTGAATTTATCTTGCCTCTAGAGTTGAGCAATGATAAGATTGAATTGAAAATCCTCTTGAACATATTTGTTAGTAGGAGATGGGGGTGGATTGATATGATGAGAAAAGAGGAAAGTTCATGTGCTTACATATATAAATTGACAAGGAAAACGGGTGTGTGGGGTGGAAATCCTACTTATTTCCTTGATCATGATGCTTTGATATTGTTGTATAATGGGAGGAATGCCAATTATCCTTGGCCATTTAGCTAACATTGGTGTCTTCCGGCTAGGGGAGGTTAAATCCAAGCGCAAGATGGGAGGCAACCCATCCTGAAAAATGTTGCTTGTTTTGTTGTTTGCTTGGTAGTTAGATATTTTGTTTTCTAGTTGTTTTAATGAAGGAATTTGTAGCTTAGGGATGTGTTTTGGATTTCTTGATCATTGATATGAGGTAGTGTTTACTTACCTTTGTTGGTGCATGTGATTTACCCTAGTTTGGGGGTGTTACCTCTTGTTATATATGATGATTTCTTGGTTTACTTGAGCTTATATATGCATTATTTGGTCATTGATTCATGGCAAATCCTATTTTCATTACTCTTTTCCAAACTTTTAGGATCCTTGATCCGAAAAAGTTTGGGGGGGTGTGTTCGTTCTTCAAATTTTGATTTGCAATGATAATTGATGTGATTTGTGAGCTCTAGAAAGGTGTGAGGAGGAGATTTTTCTTTCTACTTGGCCAAGAAGGATATTTTCGTGTAAGTGGCAATTCAACTCTCCTATTCTTAATCCCAACTCAAGGTATGTCTTTACTTATCTCTCCCTATTTGCTTCCATTCTTAGGTTTAGTTCGCTTGATGGTAGATTGCTATTTTGAGCTTAATTGTTGATTCTTGTGGTATTGTGCTTTGATATGTGCATTGCATGATCTTTTCTTCACTCTTTGCCAAACTTTTTAGACCTTTGGTCCAAAAAAGTTTGGGGGGGTGTGTTCGTTTCGTAAATCTCATTGCAATGCTATGCTTTTGTTGATTCTTAGTGTTCCTATGATGTTTTTAGACCATATGCTTATCTTGTGCCTTGTTTTGCTTGTTGATTTTTGCCATAATGTTGCTAGCTTAGAGTAGTGTGGCATGAGATATGCTTATGATTGTGTGGATGAGTTGAGAGTTCATGTTAGATGTAGTGGATTTATCTCTTAATTCTTGTCTTGTCTAGTTGTGATTAATTTTATGATGCTTGATACTTTGATGATTTGAGCATTTTTTTATATGATATGAGTCTAGATCAACCTATACCCGTGAGTTTTGAGCTTTTGATGCCCGTTTCAATTTTGAACGGATGATATTCTTTGATGTGAGTTCCACACATGTGCATTATACTCTAGAACTTGGCTTTTATCTTATTTGAGACTACACTAGATAAAGATTTCACATGATATGAGATGAGGCATTGTTGGTCCCAAAGGCAGGTTTTGGGAAGAATACACTTGAACAAGTCTAGAAGGGGGGGGGTTGAATAGACTTGTAAGGATTCAAAAACCTTTTTCAAATTTACTGATTTATTCAGAAAAACAACAGACTACTTGAGGTAATCTGAATTTTGAAATTAGTGCGCTGTGTATAGTGCGGAAACGTTTTAAAGAAAATCTGATTTTAAGTGATGTGCACAGATAAGAACAGAAAGAAATACGAAGAGACACAGGGGTTTATAGTGGTTCGGACCAACTGTCCTACATCCACTCTCCTCAATCCAACTTGGACTTGAGGGGCTCTCCACTAACTCACTTACTCACTTACTTACACAGTTTTGAGAGTACTACTCTTTTTACAACTTGTCAATGCTATAATTGCAATTGACTTCTCACAGCTTCTACAAAGCTTTTACAAAAGATAAGTATTGATGATGTTTTTGAGCGTAAGTGATAAAACTGACAGAGTATTGGCTAGCTTAATGTGCGTGTAAATCCAATACTGAAATTATCACAATTACTCCAATTTATAGGATCAAATAACTAGCCGTTGGAATGGACTAGAAATCTGAGATCCTATAATCTCGCATTCAATCAATAATTGTGATTGATTGAATTTCCTTCTTGATTCCCGTCAATCTTCGCGACCTTCAATCAATCACGTTTGTCCCCTTGATTGATTGATCCTCTATTCTGGGAATCTTCCTTTTATATCGCAAGTTAACCCTTTAAATTGATTCTGAAGAATCTGGGCTGAGCACAGGACCTCAGCTGATCTGTCTCCTCAGCTGGTGTATCAGTCTGCTGATACTTGGACCTCAGCTGATGTGCAAGTCTACTGGTGTGCACCTCAGCTGGTCTTCTTGACTTCGTCCGAATAAGTCTTTTATCCATGGTCCTTGTCTTGTCTGCGACGTGCTCTCAGCTGATCAGCTAATCTTCTGATATCAGCTAATCTGCTCTTCAGCTTATCGGCTGATGTAAACTTCTCTGAAGATCTACTTTCGATGCTCCAGTGTCAGCTGATTAAATCTTCTATCTTCTAAAATTGGCTAAGTCCACAAGGTCTCAGCTGGTCTTCTCTTCTATGAAAGCTTCGGATCTTCTAGGCAACAAGGTAGGTTCCCCCTTACTCGAACCTATCTAATCCTAACTACTCATCAGCTGACTAACATGTTCAGCTGGTCCTATTACAAGCTGATTTGTTTTATATCATCAAAACATCTAACACAGATATCCTAACAGGCATTTTCTTTGATATATATTGAGCCACTTTGCCCTATGAGCCTACCATTGATTTTGATATCCTTTGCTACCCATCTTGTGCCTATTATCCTTTCCTTTGGCTAATCACACTTTAAGCCATTTTCCTTCCTTTTTGGAACTCTCTTGTCCTTATGATTAGTAGAGTGAAAAGAAGGAAGGAAGATTGGTGTTATGATGAAGAAATTGGTGGCCTAGGTGGAAAAAAGTTCTATGCATGGATAGATTCAAAAGAAGGTTCAAAGGCAAGTGCTTGCAAGAAATTGAAAAAAGGTTGACTTTTTGAAAAATTATGGTCAAGTTTGACTCTAGTGTTGTGAGTAAGTTCACAATTGTGAAAAAAGGGAAGATTGATTCTTTGAAGTGTGATTTTGAAAGAGCATGAAAAGAAAGTGCAAATTGCATGAAGAGGTGAATGATCTCTACTTTGATTCCTTCTAAGCTTTACTAATCATACTTAGTCACTTTTACCCATATGTTCCTTCCCTACCAAAGAGCCAACACTACAACCTTTAAAAGTCTTCATTGATGTGTGATTGAATTGTCATATCAAGTGTTGGAGAATGTAGACTTGGGCCAAGCTTATGGTATGATTGAGTGAGCCTAAACACTTGAGGGTTGAGCTAAATACTTATCTTGTGAGGATCTTGACTCATTGATTTGACATCTTGCTCATTGATTCATTATTGATAGTTGATTAGATGAGATTGCATTCTAGATTTGCATGATATTGAGTGATGATTTCATGGCATTTGATCTTGTACTTGATGCTTCATTGATACAATTATTCCCCTATCTTATCGCTTCGTTGCTCGAGGACGAGCAACAATCTAGTTTGGGGGTATGATTAGGGTCATAATTGCATCTTTTTGCATCCATTTATCTATGGTTTTGATATGCTTATATTCATATTTGACCCTAATTTGGTATAAATTGTGCTATTAACCATTTTGTGGCAAGAAAATGTGTTTTGTAGTAAAAACGAGCAAAAATCGGAAAGAGACGAGCAAGTTTGTAAAAGTTCAGAAAATATGAGTTGATCCAATGGAGGCAAATTATATATCATGTCGAAGAGTTCGAATAGAGGGTCGCAACGCAAGAAGAATCGAGTCAATCGGAGCTCTAGAACTCAAGATATGAAGAAAATAAGAAGTCGAGGATCGACCAAACCTGGCTCGAGCGACCACAAGCTTACACTCGTGCGACCACAAGCTTACACTCGTGCGAGGAGGCTCTGGTTCGGGCGATGAGCCACCACACGATCACAAAAAGGTGCTCACACGAGCCCAGTTCGTGCGGCGACTGTGCACACTCGTGTGATGCCCGGATTTCACATTTTCGAAGGGCTGTTTCGTCTTTTCGCGCGTTTAATGAAGGGCATTTTTGACCAGGAATTGTGGGCACTATAAATACCTCAAGGATCAGATTTCCAAGATCATCTTCTTTAGTTAGATCATTAGGTAGTTTTAGAGAGAGATTAGAGGTTATTAGTGGGTTCTTAGTTAGATTCAATCTTCTTTCGTCCATAACTTTTGATCTGTCCGTCGGAATTTTGATCCATTTGTTCCTATGTTCTTCTCTCGATTCAAGCTACGTTTCTACGGTTCAGTTTTGTATTTTGCATTCTGGATTTAGAGATAGCATTTTCAAGGTTTGATGCTTGTATTCAATTTCTCTTCATATGGTAAGTTTTCCTTTAATTCTCTAGTTATAGTTACTATTCATGATGTTTACATTGTTCATTGTTGATTTTCATTTCCAATTAGCCATGGGCTAATATCCTTGTTGCATGGTTGTATGAATACTATGGTGAATTTAGTCTCTTGTTAATCATATGCATGAATTAGTGATCTTGTTGGATTAGTTCTCTTATTAATGACTTGTATGAATGCTTGGGATGTTAAATTTGATTGTATGGCTTATATGTTTTAGCAATCAAATGAGAATTGAGCTATAAGAACTTTGTGCATGCCAAGTGTTTGATATATTGCTAGTATGACCAATGAGAATTGCATATTAGCCTAAGACCTCTTAATTGGAGTATTGGGAGTTGTAGAGAGATCTAGACATCCAATAAAGCTTACCTTGTGTTGTAGAGAGATCTAGACACTAGTTGGCTTGACAAGGACACCAAGAGACCTTTTGCATGCTAGGATGGATAGGATTCTAAAGGAACCATAGTAGAATTACTTCCATGTACACTTCACACTTGCTCACTTCTTTGAGGTGATAGTTAGGATTTACTATTCTTTCTTGATTAGTAGATAGAATCCATGATTGTTTTCTTTCTTTCCTAGCTATCCATCTTTGTGAACATTCAATACTAGCTTGATATTGCATCGTTTCCCTGTGTTCGATATTTAACTTGGTTAACTTGCCGCGACAACAACGACCACGTTCACTTGCGTGGAAATCATACACAATTTTGGCAAACACCCCCACGATCTGATCGTAGGAACTTGATACTCTTTCCCCTATGTTTCTCGGCCTCGGTTTTGAACTCTTTGAATTTATCAAATGTTTCCAACTTGCGCAGCATAAGGTAAACGTACCCATAACTTGAGTAATCATCCGTAAAAGTTACGAAATACTCAAAACCCCCTCTAGCTTGAACCGACATTAGCCCACATACGTCAGTGAGAACGATTTCTAACACTTCATTAGCTCTATTCCCCTTTACCCCAAAGGCCCTCTTGGTCATTTTCCCCTCTAAACAAGATTCACACGTTGGAAACGGCTCAACATGGAGAGACTCCAACGAGCCATCCTCCACAAACCTTTGGATTCTCTTTAGATTAATATGACCAAGCCTTAGATGCCATAGAAGTGTTTCGTTCACGGTTGAAGAAAATTTTCTTTTCTTAGAAATGGTCGATGTGTTATAAGAAGCATTTTGCGTGTGGTGTGCACTTTTAATAGTATAAAGATTATTCACTAATGTTCCCGAACAGATGAACTAATCATTTCGAAAAATAACATTCATATTATTAGAAACCAAAATTAAATTCTTCCTAAAACTGGGAACATAAAGAACATCTTTTAAAACTAAAACTCTATCTTCAAAAGATAGGTGCACGTCTCCCACTGCGACAGCCGCTACCCTCGTAGCATCGCCCATTGTGATGAGGATCTCATTTGCACTATGTTGCCAAGTTTTCCGGAACCCCTGTAAAGTGAAACATCCGTGATCAGTGGCTCCCGTATCCACTACCCACGAATGGGAAGCATACGCCGCTAAACAAGTTTCAACAACAAGTGCAAGAGAATTACCTCTCTTCCCGGTCTTTCTTTGGCTTGGGATAGGCCGTCCTCCAATGTCCTTTCTCACCGCAGTTGAAACACTTCCCTTTGGTAGCTTTCTTGACGTCTCCTTCATTAGTCACCTTACCCTTATCTTGGTTGGGGCCTTTGGTCTTCTTCTTTTTCTTCCCACCTTTCGGTGTGGAAGAAGTCGGACCGCTTGCCACCAAGACTTGAGTTTGGTGTCCCATGAGTGTCTCCGCCGATACCAAAGCTTGTAAGAGTTGTGCCAACGTGAACTCTTGATTATTCATCATATAGTTCAACTGCAACTGCTCAAAGATTTTCGGTAGAGAATGGAGAACGAAATCAACTTGCGTTTCCACATCATATTCCGCTCCAAGTACCTCTAACTTATTGAGATAGCCCATCATTTTGAGAACATGATCCCTTACGGGCGTTCCCTACACCATTTTCAATGATAACATATCTTGCATGGTGATTTGCCTAGCCGTACGATTCTGATGAGCAAACATTTCCTTAAGGTTTAGCACAGAAGCGGATTCCATGTCTTGGTATAGGTGTTGCAACACATCTGACATTGAAGCCAAGATGGTACACCTAGCCATTTCATCGGATTTCATCCACTCCCTAGGATATTCCCTCTCGGCGTTATTCGCCTCATCCGTAGGCATAGGGGGCTTTGGTGTGTCAAGAACCGATTTGTGTTGTTGTGCAGTTAGGACAATAAATAAGTGACGTTTCCAATCAACTTATGGCACACCCTAGTCTTTGAATTACAGCAGAAGTCTTAATCATCATAAAATAATTTCTAAGGCGTGATCTAACATAATTAAATTTCACATATTCAAGTAATTCATGCCAACAGCATAATTTCTTCAGTGTGTCGTCTAAAAATAATTTAATATAAAATATTTAAACTACTGGAAAAATTCCATAAAAATTCATACAAGTCACTATCTGCCTCTATTATTCAATTATGATTTTTACCAAATTTTATCCGTAACTCACTAATACCAGAAATTCGCGCAATTCGGAAATATCAAGAAACTGCCACATATTTTTCAAAAAATCATAACTAATTCATTATAACTCCAAATCATGTGATTCTAGATGCGTTGGAAAGCTAATTAAAAATTGTAACTGAATATCAAAATCACGTAAAATCACGTAAAACTTTCTGAAAAACAGAACACGCAAAATCCTACGCATGCAAAATTACTAAAACTCAGATAATCATCATAATATCACGTCTAATCCACATAATACATCATATTTCATCATCTAATATATATATTTCACGAAAATTTCAGATACTTTCATAAAAGTCTCGCTTCCTGCACTTAAAGGACTAAAATCAATATCTAGACTTCTACTAACAATAAAATTATGAAAAATTGTCAACATGCATATCTTTTCATGGAAAATTTAAGAAAAGTTGTCAACACTTATCATATTTTAATCTCTTAAAATAATCCTTCAATTTCATAAATGTTATTAATACTACTCGTGCTTGGCACGAAAACGTTCAACAAATAAAATCAAATTCAATTCTTCATGCAATCAAATATTTAATCAAATTAAATAAATAGAGCATGCATCAGTACAAATTAAACAAATTGGCACGTTATATCCAATTGTCATGGTTTAATTTCTCATTTTGACTACGAGATATCGTAATCACCATTCGTCATCAAGCTTTATCGTCCGTCTCGATTAAGCTCCCACTGGACCGCAACAAAATTTCACCAACTTTGTCTTCGGGCTAAAATCTCCTTTCTTCGTCTTCGATATCGGTTACAATTTATTTACAAAAATAAATAATCCTATCGTCTAGACTAGTCTATTACATAAAAACATCCTAGTCTACCCGTGGATTTTGTCACGGGAAAAACGATCCGAACGAATCGGATTTTAAAACTCCATCATCATACATGAATGCATAAAAAAATATTAAATACCATGACAATTGGATACCTGCAAAAAAGATCTAGCAATTCTACTATCCAATTTTCAAATTTAATATTAAACACTTAAATTACAATTTAACGTATAGAGCCCGAAACCGGATCTGAAACCAGTTGTTGGGGAATTAAACGCGGATCTATTCGGGATTTACGCTAAATACAAATTTAAGTTCACAATTAATATCATGATTTAAACATAATTAAATTAAATAATTGTATAAGCAACAACAGGCTTTGCATGTAAAACATATGAATATATAATATCATGTAAAGCCCTAAACATGCGGAACTAAGGGATTTAGTGAATTATACCTCTTGGAGAAAAGACAGTTTCTGAGACAAAAGGCGTATTTGGTTGAGCTGCATTCGCAAGGTTGTTGAGATCAAAGGCGTCCTTTGAGATCCTCTATAGGCAGATAGTGTCACCAATGGTCTTGAAGGCGTCCTTCTTGAGACCCTCAATTTTACAACCCAAAAGCCTTCTCAAGTATTCCCTCGTCCTTGTTCATACACCCAGTGGGAGGCCACACGAACAATCACAACACAAGGAAAAGGAATAATTTTGTTGCCCAAGACACAGCAATTTTCGAAAATTGCCTCTTGATTAGAATGAATATGAAGTCTTGTATCATCTCATATTTATAGTGAGAATACAAGATCTTGAATATCTTGAATATCAAATATTTCAAATCTTGTTTATCATGAATATCAAATATTCTAATCTTGAATACTAAATATTCAATTCTTGATATTCTTTTCTTCATGAAATTTTAAAAAATATCCTACATATAATAATTCAATGAGATCTTGATTTTATTAGATATTCTTGTATCCAAGATACATATCTATTTTTCATAAAATCTCTCATTAATATTTATGCATTAATTTTTGAAAAATACTAACTAATTTGGTTCATAATTTTCGAAAAAAAAAAACTATGTGTATTTAATTCCATGAGATCTTGATTTTATAATATATTCTTGTATTCAAGATACGTATCTATTTTTCATAAAATCTCTCATTAATTTAATATACATATTATTTTCGAAATTTATCAAATAATTTGGACCCAAAAAATATTTCTTTTATTTTAAGCACCTTATTCATTGATGGACATTTAATTGGGCTACTTGAGGGCCTTTAAGAGAATTAAGATTGGACCTCCTAATGGGCCTTGAATTCTAACATTGAGCCCAATGTCATTCAACCTATTAACATTAATCTCACTCCACTATAGGATTAATGTTGCACTATCCATCTTAACCCATATTACAGTCATTATTTCCCATGTTTAAGATTCTCTTATCCGTTAATTAATCAAGCCACTGAATGCTTTAATTAATTAAACATCTTAACCTTGGAGTAAGGACAACTCTTCTTTATTATCATACCGGAATCAAATTCCACTTGCAAGATTTAGTATGACGAACGTTTAGAGCCCACCAAGGGGACTAATCATGCAAGACTTTCCAAGCACACGTTCCTCTGTATTAAATCTTAGCAACTGTCATGTTCTCAATGACCTCACCCAAAGATGCAAAGTGTTGAGTCTTATTGACTCTCTACCCATAACAAAATAAAGTGCCACGCACGGATCACACACAGTCCTATTTAAGGGACAGAGGTTTAGAAATAAAAGACAACTGAGGTCTAATTCTTCATCCCATAAATCAGTAGGAAAGAATTACCTCTCTGTATGTCCTCTTCAATACATTATCATGCACTAGTGCAATCCCTTGGTCAAGATAAGCCAATCTGGGATCTACACATTAACCGTTTACCAATGGGGTGTTCAAATCCCATCTAGGTTGTGAATTTAGTACTTGTTACAAGAAACTGTTGCTGTGAGTTATTCGGGGATCACCACATTTATCTATAGTGTAACTTGTACTATTATATGAACGGATTGCAATAAATAAATAACATTTATATTTATCTAAAGAATAGTGATAAAAGATTTATTTCAGATAAAGCTCAAAGATTCAGTTTAGTTATACAAAGTAAAAGCATACTTTCTAGTATAACCCTAACAGATGGGGGAGATGACTTTTTATGCTTCATTGATATGAGTGAGACATTCATTAGGGTCATAATCGCATCTTTCTGTATTCATTTCTATATGGTTTTGATGAGCTTATGTTCATATTTGACCCTAAAATGATATACTTTGTGTATTTCACCCTTTGTTGGCTAGAAGGTTGTGTTTATAGGTGAAAATGAGCAAAATGGTGAAGAGACAAGCAAGTTCGTGAAAGTCCGAATTTCTTGAGTTGAGCCAATTGGTGCAAATCATAAACCACGTTGAAGAGCTCGAATAGAGGGTCACAATAGAAAAAGAATCGAGTCAATCGCAGCTCTAGACCTCAAGATATGATGAAAATGAGGAAGTTGAAGATCGACCGGCACAGAAGGGTTGAGTTCGCGCGTCGTGCAGAAGGAGCTTGCGCGCCCAGCTGAAGGCATCCGCACATCAAGAGCCTGGTCCGTGTGAGGAGGAATGCGTGCGCACTCACGCGCTATCTCGAGTTCGTGCCTGCACCTGAAGGAGATCGCGCGGTCAGCACTTTTTCTGGATTTTCAGGGGCAGTTTCGTCTTTTGCACGTTTTAATGAAGGGCACTTTGGTACGAGTACTATATATACTTCAACCTCAGATTCTATGGACAATTCCACTCACTTTCATTTCATTTTTTTAGATTCTCCTTAGATTTGAGAGGTTAATGGAGGTTACCAAATGGGTTTATTAGATTTTCCAAATTTCAATCTTTGATTACTTTTGATCTGTCTATTAAATTTTTGATCCGTTTGTTCCTGCGTCCTAGTCTCGATTCAAGCTACATTTCTACGCGTCAATTTTATATTACGTATTACGGATTAGAAGATAACATTTGGAGGTTTGAAGCTTGTATTCCCATTCTTCTACTATTGGTAAGTTTTCATTGATTTCTCTTGTATTAGTGATTAGAAATGATGTTTACATTGTTAATTGTAGTTTTCCCTTTCCAATTAGCCATGTGCTAATTTCGTTATGCATTGGTGTAAGAATCCTATGAAGTAATTTGGTAATTTTTTTAATCATATGCTTGCTATGTGATATCGGATGATTGATTCTCTTAATTGATGCTTTGAATGAATGCTTGGTATTGCCACTCGTATGTTAGGAGCCTTAGTGAATTAGCAACGACATATGGAAATTGAGCTCTTTCATGATAGTTCTTAATAGAAGGGTGTGCATGCTAGGTGTTTGATGAAATTCCTTAGGACAATGAGAATTGCCTTTGTGATTAGTCACCACAATGAGGGTGTTAAGTATCATTAGGGAGATCTAGGTACATTAACAAGACTATTGTCTAATTGATTATCCAATTGAACTTGCATGATTAGGAAAGACTAGCACCAAATGAACCATAGGAGGACTACACTAATGCATGTCTTCACACTTGCTCACTTTTGCCAAAAGGTGATAGGTAGTTTTACTATTTTGCATGAGATTAGTAGATAAACACTTGATCCTTTATTGATTTCTCAGATACTATTCCTAAAACAATGATCTTACTTTACATTGCCCCATTTCCCTGTGTTCTATATTATTACTTGGTCAACTTGTCGATTATACGATGACCACGTACACTTGCTTGAGAGCTACACGAAATAGGCAAACAAAATTTTTTGCGTCGTTGCTGGGGAAACATCTATTTGTTTAGTTTGCTTGTTGTTTTTGTTTGGATTGGTTGATTGATTGAAATAGGCAAACAAATTTTTATAGGTACATGCACAGTAGAAGTTAAGGAGGGAACTTAGTGCCTCTTGACTTGAAAATTGAAGGAAGCTTACGAAGGCAAAGAAGAGAAGCTCGACTTGAGCAATTGAGAATGGAAAATTAAGGAAATGAAGCTCGTGAGGAAGCTAGAGAGGAAAGAAACATGAGGCCACAAGTTCTTGATGAGAACTTGGCACCAAGGGACATTCCCCAACCTTAACCCAACATTCCTCAACCTAACCTACCATACCAACTATTCCCACCTCCAAGGGACTTACCATCAACCATATCCAAATTACTCAATGAACCAACCTTATTACCCACCACCACCACCACATAGCTATCCTTATTACCCATACCCACCACCACCTCAACCTTTACACTATTGACCTCAACCACATGCACCACACATTGATCCCAACCCACAAAATGAGCCACTTCTAAAAGAATATTTTGTGCCAAGAGTACGAGAGTATTACGATAGAATAGAGACGTCACCAATTGACACCGAAAAGTTTGAATTGAGTCCTTACCTTTTGAAGATACTAAAGGAGTCACCTTTTAGGGCAATGATGATAAAGAAGATCCGAATGCTCATTTGAGCAATTTCATGGAAATATGCAAAACCGTCAAGTATCAATGGATGTCGAATAATGAGAAAAGACTCATTTTCTTTACCTATACTTTGAAAGGGAGAACAAAGCTATGGATTTAATCAATGACTCCTAAGGTGGCAACATGGGAAGAATTGAGCTCTCAATTTATTAAGAAATTATATCCGCCTTCGAAGATGTTGAAAGCAAGGGAAGAGATAAAGAATTTCCGCAAAAAGTCAAGGGAGACGATCTCTAATGCATGGGAGAGGTACCAAAGTTTATTGCTTGCATGTCCTCAACATTGGTTCAAGGAGGAGGATATCTTATTGACGTTTACTATTGGTCTCAACTACTTGAATTCATGTGTCGAACGATCTGTATAGACACACACCGTTCGCCAAGTCAATGATATTATTGAGAATATTACAGTGAATGAGTCATTTCAAAGTGGTACTAATGCGGGAATGGGGGATAGAGCGTCCTTGCTTGAGGAAAATATAAAAAGTTTCATGCTTATGATGTATGGTGGTCAAAGCCAAGCACCACCTCCTATGCAAGTGAATGTGGTAGAGAGTGTGCCATCTCTTATACATTCTAGTCAAGAAGAGGTGAGCTATATGGGACGACCTCAATATAATAACTCATATCCCAACAATCTGAGGCCATACATAGCTCCACCTTTCCGCCAACAAGGACTGCCCTATCAACAAGGCAACCCTCCTAACAATCCCAATACGAGGCATGACAATTTTTCCTATACCAATCCTAAGAGAGTCATACAATTGCCACCGGGGGTTGATCAGGGGTCCAAGCCACCTAACAATGAAGGAAGTGGGAGTACGAATGATACATTAGCTTTGATATTGAAGAAAATGGATGAGATGCGACTTGAGAACGAGAAGAGGCATGAAGAGACAAATCAGAAATTTGATGACCTCTATAAGTCACATCAAGGGCAAATAAAGATTTAGAGTATCAAATGGGACAATGTGCTACATCCTTGAGTCCACACGTAAATTGAGGTAAAATTCCTTCCACTACCGAGACAAATCTTTGTGAGCATTGTAATTCTATTACTTGGGTTGATGTTCTGAATGAGTTAGTGAATATGTGTGCTATGGAAATTTTCAATGATGAGTTGGTAAAAGATGCAAAGTGTAGTGATAAATGTGATTATCTTGTTGTTGGTGATAAAAGAAGCTTGGGTGTGGATGTGAAAGTTGAGATGGAGATGGAGAAAAAGAAGGGGGTAGTCACATTAGGGGGTAAGGTTAGAAAGGTTGAAGAAGGGTTAGTGGAGATGGAAAGGAAGGGTGAAGTTTCTAAAAGTGTGAGGTGATTAGGGTCATAATTGCATGTTTTAGCACTCATTTCTATTTTCTTTTGGTGATATTATGTTCATATTTGACCCTATTATGTGATACTTTGTGTATTTAACCCTTTTTGGCTAGAAAGTTGTGATTGTAGGTGAAAACGAGCAAAATAAGGAAGAAACGAGCAAGATCGAAAAAGTCCAAATTCTGGAGTTGAGCAAAATGGAGAAATTACTATTCCATGTCGAAGAGCTTGAAGAGAGGGTCACAACGGAAGAAGAATCGAGTCAATCGGAGTTCTAGAGCTCAAGATATGACAAAAACAAGGATGTCGCGTATCACCCGAGACTAAGGCCTCGGGCGACAAGAACTCCTTCTTCGGAAGACAAGCCTCGCGCGACCATACTACCTGGAACGACAGCATCGGAGCGAGCTGAGTGTCGACCCAGCTGGTGGACAATTGCTCAAGTCTTAGACGACAAAATTGACTCCTGTCGACCAAGCTGTCACCCAAGTGGTCGACAGTTGCTCAGCTCTTGGGCGACAGCAGTGCAGATTGCTTGGATTTTCAGGGCTATTTTCGTATTTTCGTGCGTTTAAATGAAGGGCATCTTAGTCAATGATCCAAGGGCACTATATATACTTCCATCTCAGATTTTCTAAAGGACTTTTATCATTTTCTTAGATTCTTATTCTCTCACTAGATTAGGAGCAGTTAGAGGTAGTTTCCAAGAGGGTGTTCTTAGATTTCCATTTACGATTTCGACGATTACTTGTGATCTACCATTTGGATCGATGATCCATTTTCTCCTGCATTCTTAGCATAGCTCAAGCTACATTTCTACCGATTGATTTTCGATTTCTATTGTCGGATCATTTTCTAGCTTCTAGAGGTAATCTTGTATCTTTTCAATTCCAATTGTAATAGGTAAATTTTTTAATACTTTGTATAATTCCTGCATAATGATGTTTGATATTGCTTCAATTTCTTTTTTGTTTACCAAATTAGCCATGGGCTAATCCCTTTGTGTGTTGGTGTATGACTCCTATGGAGTAGTATGGTGATTATTTTAATCTTTTGATTGCTATGAATTGTTTTATGATCAATTCTCTACATTGATGGATTGTATGAATGCTTTGTATGTGTAGTTGATCATGAGGGCCATTAGGAGATAGTCTCAATGAGAATTGGCCTATTTTCCTAAATCTTCTTGTACCAGGTCAAATGCATGCCAAGTGTTTTATTAAATTCCTAGGATAGTGAGAGCTATACTTAGTGAATAAGAAGAACAATTAGAGGCTTTAATGTGTTATTAGGGAGACCTCTTGCATGTTAGAGTGGCTTACCAATTGATTGTACACAATTCCATGGCATGAGAAAGTGATACCTCACCATATGAAACATAGGATAGTACACTAGCACATATCTCTCACACTCGCTCACTTTGCAACCCAAGGTGATAGGTAGTTTACAAGTTTGATGCACTAGTAGATATAGATACCAAATCCCCTTTATTTGCTTTGTATTTTTGAATCAAGAACAATAGTCTTACCTTACAAATCCCCGTCTCCTTTGGGTTCGATATAAAATAAACTTGGTTAAGCTTGCCATTGCAATAACGATCGTGTACACTTGCACGTAGACACCGAATAGGCAAACAAGTTTTTGGCATCGTTGCCGGGGAGATGACTTGTTTGTTTGGTTGCTTGATAGTTGTTCTTGTTGTTTATAGTTGTTCTTGTTTGTTGCTTAGTGTGAGAAGTTTTGATACTTGATACTCTTTGCAGGATTTTGTGAACTTGAGATGGATCGATATCACCACTCCACTTACAATCCATCAAACACGCAACCTTCTACATCATGCACCTACCACCCTTACAAATATGTCAATGAAGAATCATACCAACACAATCATACATTCCAAAACTCTATGCCTACCACATCTTCTCACTAAGGAAATTCTACTTATCTCAATGAAACACTACAACTTATACTCAAGGAACTTGACAACTTAAGAAGAGAAGGACGAAGGTGCTTTGTGGATACAAACTTAAAGTTTGATGCAATTTGTCGAGACTAAGGAGCTAGACTAAGGAGTTTAGAAGTACAAGTGGAGCAAGTCTCAAGAAAATGTGGACAAAGGGCCCGTGAATACAAATCTTTCTTGATTGAAGCTCAATTTAGAGAAGAGTGTAGTGCTATTGAGTTAAGAAGTGGAAGAAGATATGAGGGACCATGTGTTCCTAGTTGCGATGAGGATGGAGAAAAGAGGATAGAAGAGGAGAGAATAGATGATATAAATATGGGAGTTGGTATGGAATATCAAATTCCATTAAGAAAGGAAGATGGGAAGGAAGAGGAAAGTAAGGTGGAAGAAGGGTTAGTGGAAGAAGGAGAGCAAGGTAGAATTGAAAAGGAGGAAAGCTATGTTCCTAAGTGGAAAAGAGTTCGAGAAGAGAGAGAAAAGAAGAATAAGGTGGAATCGATGAATGGGGGGAGCCAAAGACGGTAGTGCCCATTCCATACCCTCAAAGTTTTGCCAAGAAAAAGCTTGATGATAAATTCAACAAATTCCTTGAGGTTTTCAAGAAGCTTTATATAAACGTTCCTTTTTATGAAGCCTTGGAGCAAATGCCAAGCTATGCAAAGTTTATGAAGGATCTTTTAGTCAAAAGGAGAAGAGTGGAAGGGACAGAAATGGTGAAATCGACTAAGGAGAGTAGTGATGCGTTAACAATGAAGCTACCTCAAAAAGAGAAGGATCCGGGATGTTTCACCATTGAATGTGACATGGGCAATGGAGTAGTACGAAATGCTCTATGTCATCTAGGAGCAAGTATCAATTTAATTCCACTCTCGATCTTTAAAAGCTTAGACCAAGGCCACTTGAAGGGAACATCCACAAAACTCCAATTGGCGGATGGGTCAACTACCATTTCTAAAGGCTTCATAGAGGATGTACTTGTGAGGATTAAAGATTTTATGTTTCCGGCGGACTTTTATGTCCTTGATATGGAAGAAGACAAAGACATTCCTCTCATCCTAGGAAGACCTTTCTTGGCTACCGCCCGAGCAGTCATTGATGTCTTTAATGGAGAGTTAACTTTGAAGCTTGGAGGAGAGGAACTTCACTTTTCGATCCAAGATGCTATGAAGCATCCAAGGGAGAATTCCTCATGCCACTCAATTGATGTTGTACATCTTTGTATACAAGAAGCTATTGAAAATGCTGAAATTCCCTTCTTTACTTCTAATTATGAGATTCCTAACTACAATGAAGCTAAAGAAAGTGATTATTTTGTTGTTAATGATGTAGGTGATGAAGATGAAGGATCCATGAACACTCAAGAAAGAGGATTGCTCTTGGAAGACAAAGAGGAGGAGATAGCAAACAAGGCCAAGGAAGAGGAAGCAAGGATAGCATTAAAGTCATTGCCCAATAACCTCAAATATGTTTATCTAGATGAAAATGAAAGAAATCCGGTAATCGTATCCTCTTCCCTTCAAAGTGATGAACTTGAAAAATTGCTTGCTATGCTTAGGAAACATAAATCGGCTATAGGTTGAACTATGGATGATCTAAAGGGTGTAAATCCTTCTTTATGCATGCATAGAATACGTCTTGAAGAAAATGCTAAGCCATTAGTTCAACCACAAAGAAGAGTTAATCCTATAATACAAGAAGTCATTAAGAAAGAAGTGTTAAAATTGCTTGGAACAAATATGATTTTCCCTATAAGTGACAGCCCTTGGGTGTCACCCTTGCATGTAGTATCTAAGAAGGGTGGAATGACTATCATAAAAACTAAAAATAATGAAGTGATTGCTACAAGGGTTGCCACGGGTTGGCGTGTTTGTGTTGATTATAGGGATTTGAATAAGCCTACTTGTAAGGATCACTTTCCATTGCCATTTATGGACCAAATGTTGGATAGATTATGTGGTTATCGATACTATTGCTTCTTTGATGGTTATTCCAGATACAATCAAATCTTGATTGCACCGGAAGACCAAGAGAAGACTACTTTCACATGCACCTATGGAACGTACGCTTGGAGACGCATTCCCTTTGGGCTTTGCAATGCTCCAGGTACATTCCATAGGTTAATGATGTCAATATTCCATGGGTTAATTGAGCAAATTATGGAAGTGTTTATGGACGATTTCAGCGTTTTTGGAAATGCCTATGACATTAGCTTGTCTAATCTTGAGAAGGTGCTAATTAGATGTGAAAAGGCGAATTTGGTGCTCAATTGGGAGAAATGTCATTTTATGGTAAGTGAAGGTGTTGGTCCCAACGGTAGGTTTTAGGGAAGAATACCTTTGAACAAGTCTAGAAGAGGGGGTTGAATAGACTTGTAAGGATTCAAAAACCTTTTTCAAATTATTTTGGCTCTTCAGAAAACCAGCAGACTACTGAGTTAGTCTAAATTTGAAAGTTGTGCGCTGTGAATTGTGTGGAAACGTTTTTAATGAAAATCAGTTTTAGGTGATGTGCACAAGTTAAGAACCGAAAGAAATAAGACGAGACGCAAGGGTTTTATAGTGGTTCGGACCAACTGTCCTACATCCACTCTCCTCAATCCAACTTGGAGTCGCGGGGCTCTCCACTAACTTACTCACTTACACACTTCGAGAGTACTACTCTCTTACAAATTGTCAATCCTACAATCGCAATTGACTTCTCACAGCTTCTACAAAGCTTTTACAAAGAATAAGTATGAATGAGGTTTTTGAGTGCAAGTGATAATTCTGACAGAGTTTCGGCTAGCTTAATATGCGTGTAAATCCGATACTAAAATCATCACTGTTACTCTAATTTGTAGAGTCAAATAACTAGCCGTTGGGATAGACTAGAAATCTGAGATCTATAATTTTGTATTCAATCAATTAATGAGATTGATTGAATTTCCTTCTTGATACCCGTTAATCTTCGCAATCTTCAATCAATCAAGTTTGTCCCCTTGATTGATTGATATTCTATTCTGGGAATCCCTTTTATGTCGCAAGTCAACCCTTGAAATGATTCCGAAGAATCTGGGCCGAGCACAAGACCTCAGCTGATCTGTCTCCTCAACTGGTGTACTGTCTGCTGGTGCAGGGACCTCAGTTGATGTACAAGTCTACTGATGTGCACCTCAGCTGGTCTTCTTGACTTCGTCTGAATATAACTTTTATCCATGGTCCTTGTCTTGTCTGCGACATGCTCTCAGCTGATCAGCTGATCATCTGATATCAGTTGATCTGTCTCTTCTTATATAAGCTGATGTTAACTCCTCTAATAATCTGCTCTAGATACTCCTGTGTCAGCTGCTTAAATCTTCCGTCCTCTGAAATCGGCTAAGTCCTCAAGGTCTCAGTTGGTCTTCTTCTCTATGAAAACTTCGGATCTTCTAGGCAGTAAGATAGATTCCCCCTCACTCGAACCTATCTAATCCTAACTACTCATCAGCTGACTAACATGTTCAGCTGGTCCTATTACAAACTGATTGGTTTATTATATCTTCAAAACATCTAACACAGATATCCTAACAAGTTCACCCTTTTTGATGATATCAAAACCAACTCAGCTGATCTCAACATATAAGCATATTCAATCAAAATCAAGATCAAAATAGGACAGAAAAGAAGATCTTTAGATAAGATCCTTAGAAAGAATGAAAGGTGCAGCTGACAATAAGAAGTTGTCTGGAATCATAAAGCTTCATTAAATCAAAAGATAAAGTACAATCAGAAAGGAGGTACCTAATCCTCAGCTGACTCAGCTGGACTATTACATGAGGAGAGGTCTTCTGCTGTTGAGAGGAACTTGCATCCCGTCAAGGAATCTCTTCTCTATCTCCCTCAGAGCTGGCAGAGAATTGTCAGAGAGTTGTGGAAAAAGTTGTGTAATCTGCAACCAATGCTTCCTGATTTCCACCCAGTGTATCTTCCCACTCTCATCAGTTGGAGTTGGAAGGTACTCTATCTCTGGCAACTCCGGCTGAACATCCAGCTTAAGCATTTCATCCGAAATAGCTTTTAGAATTTTGGAAAGGTCTCCTTCAACCAGTTTCTGAACTCAGCATTCTTCTCTCTTTCTCCTCTGGTATCTTCTCCTCTGAGAACATAGAAGTGGATCATGGTCTTAGCCTTTATGGTTTTCCAAAGATGCACAAGCTCATCTGACAGTTGATTGTAGAACATGTCAATTGGTCCGTCAACCAAAGGCTCATTTGGATCCCTAATGTACTTTCCACTTCTTGTCCTGCTACCCTGAGAGATTGCTTTCCCTTGCTACTTCAGCTTTCTCTGGTAGCGTCTCTCCAGCTCATCATTCATTCCCTTTCCTGCCTCTTACTCCTCTCTTCTGGAGTCTCCTTTTTAGCTAGCTGCAACTCCTTTGCCAGTTTCTCATCCAGTTCAGCATTCATAATTCTCATCTTTTTTCTCTCTTTCTTCAGAAACCACCTCTTGCCTCTGCAGGGCCTCAGCTATCTTCTGATCTCTCAGCTCCTGGGTCTTCTGAGCTGCAACCTTTCTTGTGTTGATGTAATCTTCAACATTTTCTACTCTTGCAGATAGAACACCATGATTATCTACCAGTAGAGCTCTCAGAGAGGCCATCTCAGATTGCAGGGCAGCAATAGCAGCTGAGGTCTTCTCTTCCGCCTTTTTGATATCATCAATCATCGAGGAAGAAGGTAGAGAAGTAGAAAGATTATCCACAATAGTTTTAGGTCCTCCTGACCGTTTTTGCATTCAGCAATTTGACCTTCCAACCTTTCAGAGACCAGTCTGAACCTCTCAGATTCAGCAGAGAGGGTAGAAGACGCATCATCAGTAAATGCCTTGGCTCTCGTGTTGAAATGCTGTAGAGTTTGGAAAAACTCTATCCTGGTGGCATAAAAGTTGTCCTTCATAGCTTCTTTCAACATATTTCGGTGATCCAGCAAAACTTGATGAACGTACTGTTCAATCAGAGAGGGGGCAGTAAACTTGGCAGCCAGCAGAGTAGCATTGACCTCCCTGATGTGATCATCAAAATAATCTTTAAGTTGTCCCAAAATTGTAGGGGTTACCTGATCAGCTGGGGTGATCTCAAAGTTTGCAGCCGGAGGAATGAACTTTGACTCAGTTGTTTCCGGGCAATCCAGCATAACCCTATCCTTGAGCAATAAAGCACGGGCAACCTTCCTCAACCCTTCAGGGGATGTCAGCTGGGATGGTGCCTTAACCTCCAAGGCATCCATCAGAATCTCTTCCCACTCGATAAATGCTGCTTCCCTCATCTCCTTTATCAATTCTAGAAAGAAGGTAACTGGCCCTTCTCTCGCTTGTGGCCAGGCGAGACCATCAGCAAGAATGTCTTGATAGGCAGGGTATTGGTTGAGTTCTGGGATATAAAGGGATGTAGAACCTCTGTCTCAGCAACTGAAGGTTCAACTGATTCCCTCTCTTCTGACTCTTCTTCCGCTCCATCAGAGTCAGGGCAGAATCTTCATCTGAACCAGCTCTCTCAGCTGATTCCTTATAGGCTTGCTCCTCTTCTGCATCAAAAGGCTCATCAACTAGCAAAGTAGCCTTCTCGGCTGAAGATTTCTTTTCCTTCAGACTACTCAGCAAAGCAGTATCTTCATCTTTTGATTCAAAGGAAAGTTTCCTTTGAACTGGAGTAGTCTCCCTCTTAGACTTCTTCTTCCTACTCCCTCCAACAGGCTTTGAAGCCTTCCTCTTCTGCTTCTTTCCAGGATCAGCAGAGGGACCAGGGGCAGCAGCTACTGGATCAGCTTTTGAATCAGAATCAGCTGGCCCAATTACATCCAAGTTACTTCCCCTCAGAAACTTGGTATGGTTGTATTCAACAACCCAATCTTCATCCCACTTGTGCTGGGGCAGCAGATAATTCAAGATTATAGTAATCTTGGTAGCCATAGAGCACTTCGACTTGAAGCTGTAAACTTGTTGACCATCCACTTCCTTAGCAACACATCTCTTGGACTCCTGTTCCAAGCGAAACCATAGCAGACTCACCCAGTCTGCTTTAACCCCATCAAGGATCATGCGGGCCACGCTCTGGAAAAGTTTGGTAATGGCGTCCAGACTCCCCTATTCTGCCAAAATAACCTTGGTCACCACATCCATCAGAAACCTGAATCTTCTTCTCAACATAAACTTCTTCAGATTCGAGGTGGTATTCCTATGACTCTTCCTGGCCATTATCTTGAAAGTATCCAGGTAGTCGGCGTCCTTGTATTTATGTGGTAGAACACCAGTGGAGGATAACCCAAAGAGTTTAGCAACCGCATCCTTGGATATGACAAGTGCTTTCCCATCAACCAGGGATCCGATAGAGTTTGAGCTAAACTGGGCTTTGAGAAGGAATTGAAAAGCGTAAAAGTTTAGGGTTTTATGGTCAGGGGGGGTCATGGAGATGAAAGTTCGGAGATTGTGATGTTGAAGGAGGTTTAGGATTTCCTGAATTTTTGGAACCCTAGTCGTGTCGTAATCAACACACATCTCGACATACATCATTTCTTTGAACATCTTCTGCATACCTTTGGATGCCATACCTTCAACACAGAGGTTAAGTGCACAGAGAATAATATGCAAGAATAATAAGAAAAGAAAGATTTCGGAGCAGATGGTTTTCAGTAAGAAGTTAAGGGGTATATATATGAATCGAAAGAGATGAGCAGTTTTTCCAAAATTAAAACCAATCAATTTTGATTGTAGATTTGTATTTTGCATCACACAAATCAAAGGTCCAGATTAGATGACCTTTGAGAATTTTGGGGGAGATGCGTAGGTGTCAGGGTTTCGAAAGGTTTTGACCGCCAAAAGATTCGCCTTTTTGAAAAAGGTAATGATGAAAAAACTTTTAGAGAAATTTTAGGCGGTGAGAAATTAATTACTACTGACACCTTATTTTGAAAAAGATAATAAAACCCCAAATTTTCGTAAGAGAAAAGATTTGATTGCCAATTTTTTAAAATTATTTTTAGAAATACGGGATTTATTTATTTTTGAAAAGATTTGATAGAAAGAAAAATTTAAAAACCGACATGAAGAATATAGAAATACTTATCGTGAATCTGACGTGGCAAGGTCAGCTGATAAGAATAAACTTCATGAAAATCTTCTCTGCTCATCTGGGTCTATATGGTCAGCTAACATGGACCAGCTGAAGCAAGGTGGCCTTGTCTGACTTTCATAACTTATCCCTGTATCAAGTTATACATAACAAGATAGAGAAAAGAAAGGAAAGAATAGGAAGACATACCAGATCAGCTGATGTGAGGATCAGCTGATTACTTTAGCAGAAAAGTCCACAGCTGGATACCAGTTGACTACCTATTTTCCCAAAAACTTTCTTTCTAGAGAACTGCACCTCCATCTATCATTCCTAACTCTGCTACTAATTCTCTGAATCTTACCTCTGCTAAAGGATTGGTAAGCACATCTGCTCTCTGCTTCTCCGTATGAATCTTCTCCATCCTGATATCTCCCCTCTCAGCATGGTCTCGAAGAAAATGATGTCTTATGTCCACATGCTTGCATCTGGTATGGAGAACTGGATTCTGAGTAATGGCTATTGCACTTGTGCTATCACAGAAGATGGGTATCTCTTCTGTGATCACATGGTAGTCTCTCAGCTGTTATCTGATCCAGAGCAGCTGAGAACAGCAACTACCAGCAGCCATGTACTCTGCCTCTGTTGTGGAAGTGGCTACAGAAGTCTGCTTTTTGGAGAACCAAGATATCAGCTTACTTCCCAGAAACTGACATGTGCCAGTGGTTGATTTCCTATCAATCTTGCACCCTCCATAGTCAGAGTCTGAATACCCACTCAGCTGAAAGTTATCATCAGCTGGGTACCAGAGGCCTAGATTGTAAGTACCCTTCAAATACTTAACAATCTTCTTTGCTGCTTCCAGATGAGATTTCTTAGGATTTTCCTGGAACCTTGCACATACTCCTACTGCAAAGCTGATATCAGGTCTGCTGGCAGTGAGATACAGCAGAGAACCAATAAGTCCTCTGTATAGTGTCAGATCCACTTTCTCACCAGCCTCATCTTGATCCATGCTAAAGTTTGCCATCATTGGAATCTTAGCTTCTCCGCTGCTACTGACTCCAAACTTTTTTATCAAATTCTTGGCATACTTAGCTTGGCTAATGAAAGTTCCATTGGTCATCTGCTTCACCTGCAGTCCAAGGAAATAAGTCATCTCCCCCATCATGGACATTTCGAACTTGCTAGTCATCAGCTTGCTAAACTGATCACACATCAGCTTGTTGGGGGAGCCGAAGATAATATCATCCACATAGATCTGCACTAAGAGGATATAATCTCTATCATCTTTTCTGAACAAGGTTTTGTCTATCTTTCCTTTCCTGAATCCACTATCCAGTAGGAACTGTGATAGAGTATCATACCAAGCTCTAGGTGCCTAATTTAGTCCATATAAACCTATAAACCTTGTTCCCAACCTTGATTCCCGTTAATCTTCGCGATCTTCAATCAATCAAGTTTGTCCCCTTGATTGATTAATCTTCTATTCTGGGAATCCCTTTTATGTCGCAAGTCAACCCTTGAAATGATTCCAAAGAATCTGGGACGAGCACAAGACCTTAGCTGATCTGCCTCCACAGCTGGTGTACTGTCTGCTGGTACAGGGACCTCAGCTGATGTGCACCTCAACTGGTCTTCTTGACTTCGTTTGAATATAACTTTTATCCATGGTCCTTGTCTTGTCTGCGACATGCTCTCAGCTGATCAGCTGATCTTCTGATATCAGCTGATCTGTCTCTTCTAATATAAGCTGATGTTAACTCCTCTGATAATCTGCTCTTGATACTCCAGTGTCAGCTGCTTAAATCTTCTATCCTCTGAAATCGGCTAAGTCCTCAAGCTCTCAGCTGGTCTTCTTCTGTATGAAAGCTTTGGATCTTCTAGGCAATAAGGTAGATTCCCCCTCACTCAAACCTATCTAATCCTAACTACTCATTGATAGCTCCTTGAGAGTTACGTACCCAAGTGTAGGTTGATTTCAAGTAATAAAATTTCTCGGGAGACCGAGTGTCGAACCACAGGGAGATTTGGAAGAAAAAGATATTATCTAGTTGAGAGGTTTAAATAAAGTAACAAAATACTAGAGCTTCGGGATTCCACTTTAGATAAAAATACTAGAGTTATGATCTTGGTTATCTTTGATAACTCAATCGAAATCTAACAATCAAGTGATTTCAATCGGAAGATATAACTTTGAGCACATATAATACTTTTGAAAAGTACCTTTAGAAATTCGAACAAGTTTATAAAATCAATAGTTGATATGTAAAACTAAGCATTTGTTGTGCCAATAAGTCTACAACAAATCAAAGTAATGACACATCAAAACCTCTCTTAAAAACTCTTCAAATGACTAAAGGATTAAAACTTTGAAAATCTTTATTGAATAACCAAGAACATTACTAATACTTTACTAAAGCTTCATCCCTAACTCTAGTAAAATATTTAGCTACTCATACTAATACAATAAGAACTCATATTTCTAAGAGAGATACTAGACTAAGATAGAAGGATTACAAGTAAAATGGGATGCCTTCAAGGGTTGCTAAAGGGCTCTTTATATAGGCCTCCAAATAGTGAATCATGAAGACTTTAGGAACCAATTCACGTGGCCTGTAAACATCAGTAATTTAATTGCCCTTGCCGTCTGAATTTCATCTTGACTTCTGAATGTAAGTTGTAGGCCGTTGGATTAGCTTTCCAAGGAATCTAAGATCTCCAAAATTGGATCTCTAGATTGTGAGTTATGACCATAATAGTGGAGTTGGTAAAACTGGATTGTTTTTCTCCGCGAATTTATGGTGGTCTATTGAAAAACAGATATCTCAGCTTGCACAAAATCAACGCCTTTAATATTTCTACTGTGTCTTGATGAATTTCTTGGCTAACCAATGGATTTGGTCTTGTGTAAATTGGACTTTTGTGTGATTTATGGTGAATTATTTCCCAACATGTGTACTGAGATGGCGGAATTTTGAAGCCCTGCATTGATTGTCATTTTGACCATTGAAGCCGGAACTTTTGACACTTGAGCCCTGAAGACAAGTTGTAGAGAAACGAATTAGTGATCAAATACAACTGGAATTGGTTCAATTGGTTTAGTGAGGCTCCAAATACTGTGCAAATACGAAAATGTGTTTTGAGTCCAAACATTGGACAGAATTGGAGTCTTCACTTATGAGTACAAATACAATCCAAACATGTAAAATTGGATCACTAAAGTGTCTTAAGTATTTAGTACATTGTCTTAGGTGTTCAATATCATAAAATTTGGATAAATATAACTCCACTTAAGACCTCAACAATATACAATAGACATAATGGTTAGGTTGAATTACACATATGCTTCTTATTTAAATAGAAAACATAAATACTTATAACTAATTTGAAAGTGTGAAATTATATATAAATACGCTAAACAATACATTATAGTACACAAAATAATACACAAAATAGGTAAAATACATGCATACTTAAACGCTAATCACTCATCAGCTGACTAACATGTTCAGCTGGTCTTATTACAAACTGATTAGTTTATTAAATCATCAAAACATCTAACACAGATATCCTAACAGAAGGTGTTGTCCTTGGCCATCACATCTTATCTAATGGGCTACAAGTTGATCTTGCCAAGGTAGTAGCTATTGAGAAGCTACCCCCGCCTATAAATGAGAAGGGAGTAAGATCTTTTTTGGGACATGCTAGAGATTCATCAAAGATTTTTCTAAATTGTTTAAACCCTTGTCTCGTTTTCTTGACAAAGATGTTCCTTTTAAGTTTGATGATGTTTGCTTGAAATCTTTCAGGTTGCTTAAGGAAGCCTTGGTGAGTGCACCAATCTTGATTACTCCCGATTGGAAAAAGCCATTTGTTCTTATGTGCGATTCGAGTGATTATGCTATGGGGGTGGTGCTTGGTCAATTAAGAGAGAAAAGATTTCATGCAATCTATTATGCTTCAAAGACCTTCTCATCGACTCAATTGAATTACACCACTATCGAGAGAGAGCTTTTGGCCATTGTATATGCCGTGGAGAAATTTCGTCCATATCTATTGGGGACAAAAACCATTATCTACACGGACTACTCCGCTTTTAAGTTTTTGATGACAAAGAAGGATTCGAAACCTCGATTGATTAGGTGGGTGTTGCTCTTACAAGAGTTCGATTAGGAGATTAGAGACAAGAAGGGTAGCAAAAATGTGATAGCTGATCACTTGTAAAGATTAGTGAGAGGAGATGAGGCCTTGGAAGAAAAAGAAGAGATACTTGAAAGCTTTCCCGATGAGCATATTTTTAGGATTGAAGGAGAGAAAATTTGGAAGTTGGACGATGGAAGATGAGGCACCATGGTATGCCGACTTTGCTAACTTCTTAGCAAGTGGAGCAACTCCTTATGGAATGAATTCAAATGCAAGTAAGCACTTTTACAAGGAGGTACATCGCTATATTTTGGATGATCCATTTTTGTATCGTCGATATGCCGATTCTATGATTAGGAGATGTATTCCGGATGAGAAGATTGAAAGTGTGCTTACACATTGCCATTTTTTACTTTGTGGAGGACATTTTGGGTCTATTAAAATGGCTCAAAATGTATTTCAATGTGGTTTTTATTGGCCTTCATTTTTTAAGGATTGTCACATGTTTGTTTCTAGATGTGATAGATGTCAAAGAGTTTGGGGGTTGTCGAGACGTGATGAGTTGCCCTTGAATATTTTTCAAGAAGTAGAGGTTTTTGACGTATGGGGTATTGATTTTATAGGACCCTTCCCATCTTCTCATGGATATCTATACATTCTTTTAGCTGTGGATTATGTGTCGAAGTGGGTGGAAGCAATCCCCACGAAGTTCAATGATGCAAGAGTAGTGATGGAATTCTTAAGGAAGAATGTTTTTGCTAGATTTGGTGTGCCAAGATCGTTGATTAGTAATGGGGGTACTCACTTATTGAATAGAGTGTTGGGGAACTTACTTGTAATGTATGATGTGAAGCACAAGATCTCCACGGCCTATCACCCCCAAACTAATGGATTGGAGAAAGTGTCAAATCGCCAAATCAAGCTTATCTTAGAGAAGACCGTGAGTTCTAATAGGAAAGATTGGGCACTCAAGTTGGATGATGCGCTATGGGCTTATCGTACGGCCTTTAAGACTTCATTGAACCTTTCTCCTTACCAACTTGTATATGGTAAGCCTTGTCATTTGCCCTTTGAGCTTGATCACAAAGCTTATTGGGCCATTAAGAAGTTGAATTTTGATGAGAAAGCATGTGGGGAGAAAAGGCATCTTCAATTGTTGGAGTTGGATGAATTTAGAGATGAGGCGTACGAAAATGCTAAGATTTTCAAGGAAAAGACTAAGAGATGGCATGATGCTAATATAAAAGAGAAGTCATTCAAAGTGCTCGATCAAGTACTTTTGTTTAATTCAAGATTGAAGTTGTTTCCCGAGAAATTAAAGTTGAAATGGAGTGGGCCCTTTACAATATCAAATTGTTTTGCAAGCGGTTGGTACGAATTGATGAATGATAAAGGGGAACTCTTCTATGCTAATGGGCACCGCTTGAAGCTTTACCACAATTCCATGCCAAAAGAAGTGACTAACTGTTTGAGGTTGTGTGATGAGCCACCATGATTTGAGCTTATGAGTGCTCCGGCTAGGGGACGTTAAATCCAAGCGCTAGATGGGAGGCAACCCATCCTTTTAGTTGTTTAGGATTTTATTATTTTTGGTCTAATGGAGTGTGTTTTTTATCTTGTAGGTATGTATGATCCGAGGGGGTACCCTCATAATATCATGGCTCCAAAGGGTGAGGTATCGTATTCTTTCTCTTCGAGAAGTACTTGGTTTATCCAAGTTTGGGGGTATTGCTTCTTGCTTGTGATGGATGATGATTATGGATCTTATTTGATATTGGTAGTTGTTTTGAGCTTTATTGTGCATTGCATGATTCTTGCCTCCACTCCTTTGCCAAACTTTTTAGACCTTTGGTCCAAAAAAGTTTGGGGGGTGTGATCGTTTCGTCATTCTCATGGAAATGCCATTTTTAGACTGAATTTTGGGAGTATTCTTATGATTTGATGCCTATTGTATAGATGAGCCCTTGTTTGCTTGTTTATTTTTTGGCACAATTGTTACTTGGTTTGAGTAGTGAATGCATAAGATATGTTTAACGTTGTGTGAATGAGTTGATAGTCTTGATTAGTGTAGTGGAATTATGGCGTGATTCTTAATGATCTTTGATACTCTAGATTTCATGATTCTTGAGATTTCAATGATATGAGCATTTTTTATATGAGATGAGTCTTGATCACCCATTACCCATGAGATTTGAGTTATATTTGCCCGTTTCAATCTTGAACGGATGATATCTTTTGATGTGAGTTCCACACATATGCATTATAATCTAGAACTTGGCTTTAGTCTTATTTGAGGCTACATTAGATAAGGATTTGACATGATATGATATGAGGCATTTTCTTTGATCTATATTGAGCTACTTTTCCCTGTGAGCCTACCATTGATATTGATATCATTTGCTACCCATTTTGTGCTTATAGACCTTTCATTAGGCTAACCACACTTTAATCCATTTTCCTTCCTTTTTGGAACTCTCTTGTCCTTATGATTAGTAGAGTGAAAAGAAGGAAGAAAGATTGGTGATATGATGAAGAAATTTGTGGCCATTGTGGGAAGAAATTCTATGCATGGATTGTTATGAAAAGAAGTTTCAAGGGCAAGTGCTTGGAAGAAATTGGAAAAGGTTGACTTTTCATGAAAATTTGGTCAAGTTTGACTCAAGTGTTGAGAGTATGTTCATAACTTTGAAAAAAAGGGAAGATAGATTCTTTGAAAGTGTGATTTTGAAAGAGAATGAAGATTAGATTGCTATTTGCATGAAGATATGATCTACATTGAGATTCCTTCTATGCTTTACTAATCATACTTAGTCACTTTTACCATATGATCCTTCTTTACCAAAGAGCCAACACTACAACCTTTAAAAGTCCTCATTGATGTGTGATTGAATTGTCATTCCAAGTGGTGGAGAATGTAGACTTGAGCCAAGCCTATGGTGGTATTTATATCATTGTGTGATGAATGAGAGAGCCTAAACACTTGAGTGTTGAGCTAAACACCTATCTTGAGAGGATCATGACTCATTGACTTGACATTGTGTTTATTGATTTGATTTTGATAGTTTATTGAATGATATTGTATCTTAGATTGGCTAGATATTGAGTGCTGAATCTATGGCATTGATTTTGTGCTTGATGCTTCATACACACAATTATTCCCCTATCTTATCGCTTCGTTGCTCGAGGCCGTGCAACAATCTAGTTTGGGGGTGTGATTAGGGTCATAATTGCATGTTTTAGCACTCATTTCTATATGCTTTTGGTGATATTATGTTCATATTTGACCCTATTATGTAATACTTTGTGTATTTAACCCTTTTTGGATATAAAGTTGTGATTGTAGGTGAAAACGGGCAAAATAAGGAAGAAACGAGCAAGATCGAGAAAAGTCCAAAATCTGGAGTTGAGAAAAATGGAGAAATTACAATTCCATGTCGAAGAGCTTGAAGAGAGGGTCACAACGGAAGAAGAATCGAGTCAATCGGAGTTCTAGAGCTCAAGATATGACAAAAACAAGGAAGTCGCGTATCACCCAAGACTAAGGCTTCGGGCGATGAGAACTCCTTCTTCGGAAGACAAGCCTCGCGCGACCATACTACCTGGAACGACAGCATCCGGGTTAGCTGGGTGTCGACCCAGCTGGTCGACAATTGCTCAAGTCTTACATGATAAAATTTACTCCAGTCAACCAAGCTATCGCCCAAGTGGTCGACAGTTGCTCAGCTCTTGGGCGACAGCAGTGCAGATTACTCGGATTTTCAAGGCTATTTTCGTATTTTCGTGCGTTTTAATGAAGGCCATCTTAGTCAATGATCCAAGGGCACTATATATACTTCCATCTCAGATTTATTAAAGGACTTTTATTATTTTCTTAGATTCATATTCTCTCACTAGATTAGGAGCAGTTAGAGGTAATTTCCAAGTGGGTGTTCTTAGATTTCCATTTACGATTTTGACGATTACTTGTGATCTAGCATTTGGATCGATGATCCATTTTCTCCTGCATTCTTAGCATAGCTCATGCTACATTT
The DNA here is from genome assembly GCA_026898435.1 of Prunella vulgaris. Taxonomy (NCBI): domain Eukaryota; kingdom Viridiplantae; phylum Streptophyta; class Magnoliopsida; order Lamiales; family Lamiaceae; genus Prunella; species Prunella vulgaris. Next base: position 98,244 of record JAPKLY010000659.1, read on the forward strand.
CTACCGAATGATTTTCCATTTCTATTGTCGGATCATTTTCTATCTTCTAGAAGTAATCTTGTATCTTTTCAATTCCAATTGTAATAGGTAAATTTTTGAATACTTTGTATAATTCCTGCATAATGATGATTGCTATTGCTTCAATTTCTATTTTGTTTACCAAATTAGCCATGGGCTAATCCCTTTGTGTGTTGGTGTATGACTCCTATGGAGTAGTATGGTGATTAGGTTGATCTTTTGATTGCTATGAATTGTTGTATGATCAATTCTCTACATTGATGGATTGTATGAATGTTTTGTATGTGTAGATGATCATGAGGGCCATTAGGAGATAGTCTCAATGAGAATTGGCCTATTTTCCTAAATCTTCTTGTACTAGGCAAAATGCATGCCAAGTGTTTGATTAAATTCCTAGGATAGTGAGAGTTATACTTAGTGAATAGGAAGAACAATTAGAGGCTTTAATGTGTTATTAGGGAGACCTCTTGCATGTTTGAGTGGCTTACCAATTGATTGTACACAATTCCATGGCATGAGAAAGTGATACCTCACCATATGAAACATATGATAGTACACTAGCACATATCTCTCACACTCGCTCACTTTGCAACCCAAGGTGATAGGTAGTTTACAAGTTTGACTCACTAGTAGACATAGATACCAAATCCCTTTTATTTGCTTTGTGTTTTTGAATCAAGAACAATAGTCTTACCTTACAAATCCCGTCTCCTTTGGGTTCGATATTAAATAAACTTGGTTAAGCTTGCCATTGCAATAACGATCGTGTACACTTGCACGTAGACACCGAATAGGCAAACATGATGGATAAGCTTGATGAGTGGTTGAAGAAGTTTCTTGACTTGTTTAAGAAATTGTATGCTATTATGCCCTTTAAGGAAGCCATTGAACAAATGCCTACGTACATAAGGTTTTTGAAAGATCTTATGGTGATGAAGATGAAGAGAGAAGAACCGAAAACCGTGAAACTTACACAAGATTGTAGTGAGCTCATTCGTCGTCATCTTCCTAAAAAACTCAAGGATCCGGGTAGTTTCACCTTGGATTGTCAAATTGAGGGGAGTGATAAGATCAAAGTCTTGTGTGACCTTGGGGCTAGTGTTAATGTGATGCCTTCTTGCCTAGCAAAGATGTTGGGATTGAAGGATATGAAACCCACGTCTATCAATCTTCAATTGGTGGAAAAGTCTAAAGTTCAAGCAAAAGGAGTTTTGGAGGATGTGGTGGTAAAAATGCAAAAGGAGTTTTGGAGGATGTGGTGGTAAAAATTGGTAAGTTTCTCTATCCCGTGGATTTTGTGATTTTAGATGTGGATGAAGATGATGATACACCTCTCATACTTGGGAGGCCTTTCCTTGCAACATCGGATGCTTTGATTAATATTCAAAAAGAGAGGTTACCTTGAGGATGAATCATGAGAGAACTACTTTCTCTATTCTTGATTCCTCAACGAGTTCCCCAAATAAAGAGGTGAAAAATGAGATTAAAGTTGTACGGGATGAGTTAGATAGGAAGGACAAGGTGAAGATGTGTTCTCTTGATCTTAAGAGTGATGTTCTTGAAGTAGTTCCTTTCGAAAAGAGGAAGAAAGTGAATTTAGAAAGCAAAAAGATTGTGAAGAGTGGGGATAATTTTTGGAGAAGGAAGAAGAGTGAGGTAAGTCACTCTATTCTTGGTGGATTTCTCACGTGAGCTTAATTGTGTCCGGGTAGGGACGTTAAATCCAAGCGCTAGATGGGAGGCAACCCATCCATTATATCCTTTATTTTGTTGTTTAGTTATATTTTTGCTTGATTGAATGTTTTGTTGTGATGATTTTAGGTTTGGAAGTAAGATTGCCAATTCTAGTCTTATAATCTTGTGAAATAATTGCTCTTTGATTATGTGTTGAATTTGAGCAAGAAAAGCTTTGAGGAGTACATATTTGGTTAAGGTTTTGATTGATACTTGGTTTAGGAGTTGATTTTGAGTGTTCATCGGTTTATGGAACTAGCATATCTTGATCAATCACTCTTTCCAAACTTTATAAGGATTCTTGATCCGAAAAAAGGTGGGGGGTGTGATTTGTGCTTAATTTTTGATTTACGTGATTAATTTGTTAATGCTTGATGATCAATAATGATGTATTGGGAGTTCTAAGTTGGGTTGTGTAGGAAATATGCAAGAAAAATGTGTAAAATGGTGAAAATTCGAAGAGGTGTGAAGAGGAGTGAGATCGCGCGTCCACCTCAAGGAACTCGCGCTTCCAGAAGAAGCAGCTTGCGCGCTCAGCTCCTGGATCGTGCGCATCCCGTCCGCGCGCACTCACACGCGATCTCTAGATCGCCTACAGTTCACGCGTCTAGCTGAGTAAGATCGCGCAACGTGACCCAAAATTTGCATTCGACAAATTTTGGTCCAACTTTTACAACACTTTCCAAGGTTTACCCACTCACTTCCTACACCTTTAAATACTATTTTTCACACATAAACACACACTCCACACTCAAGAATCTAGACATTCACTCTCTCAAAACTAAGAGGAAGTAGAAGGAGAAATTTTCTTATATCTCAACCATTACATCTTCTTTGATTAATTCCTGCCATTGTATGTTTTTCTTACTCTCCTCATTCTATTTCTTGTATTTTTATAAAAATTCTATGGTTTAATTTGTTAGAATTAGAAATTCCATGTTTTGGGTTCTTATGCTTGATTTTTGGTTGATTCTATGCTTGTTCTTGTGCAATTGGTGATGAATTTATGCTACATTGTTGATGGGTAATCCATTGGAAACTCAATTGCATGTCAATTTTGAATATATGGGACTTAATTGAAGTTTGAATTTTTTGGGGTAGGCATAGTGATGAATTTTGGAATATTTTGTGCAAAGATTGGATTTTTATCATGAAGTCTTGCTTAATGCTAGTAGTTATTAGCTATATTGGTAATAGGTTGGATTAACTTGATTAATTCACTCATGAATTTTGATTATTTGAGGATTAATTCTGAATAGCATTGGCATGAATAGTGAGTTGCATGATTATTTCCTTAATTCTTAGACTAAGACCCCATAGTTCATGCTTAGCTTGTGAATGTGCATTAGATGGATGCTATATTTGAGTTCATTACTACTCTCTTGTTCATATTTTACATTTTATCGTCCATGTCGAAAAAAGGAAAAGGGAGAGCTTCTAGTTCAATAACTAATAAGGGATGGAACGATCCTAGATTAGAGGATGAGTGTTTGGCTAATTGTGGACACAAGCCCTCAAACCATGGGCTATTTTTCAAAGATAAGGTGAAATTCTTCAAGGCCTTCGAGAAAATTAGCACTCTTAAATTTCGTTCGGGGAGATACATTGATAGGGAGTCTATGGCATTGTTCAATTTTGGAGAAGATGTTGATGAATTGTTCACTAACATTGGTTGGAGAGGTTTGCTCGACATTCAACACTTTCATTCCTATAGGGAATTGAATATCGAGTTCTTAAGCATACTCCAATTCAAGGAGCTTGATGGAGTACCTTTCAAAGCAAGATTTCGGATCAATAATGAGAATTACGTCTTGACCACCAACCAAATGAACGAATTCTTTGGTTGCGATGAGAACATCGATAGGCGTAACTTCTATGCTTAGGAGAGGTTTACTAGACATCAAGATACATGAAACATGATTAGCAAGGATGGACATGAGTACATTGCTCAACATTCTAAAGCTTTTCTTCTTACTAATCCGATATTGGCCTACGTGCATAAGGTACTCGCAAATTCTATTTTTGCAAGGATTGAGAGTAGTAGAGTGAGAAGTGAAGAGTTATACATGTTGCATGCGATGTTGACTTCTACAAAGGCTGATGTTACGAGCTTTTCATGAGTTTCTAAAAGGGATTTTCGTGGCAACTTTTTATAATATGTTTAGTATGATTTATTTAAGTGTTTAGAGGTCTTATATTGTATGGCAAGATTATAGTATTAACAAATAAAATTTATTTAAAGAGGAAAAATAAAAATAAAAAGGATCAGCGGAAGTCTCACAACCCGGGAGGCGGGATCAAAAATAATTTATGTTGGTCTCGTTAAAAACCTCACCGGAAAACCACCCTTGT
>JAPKLY010000659.1:117347-128951 GCA_026898435.1 Prunella vulgaris
GAAGGTCCGTGCCCCGAGATGAGTGAGAAGAGATGCCGTCAGAGAGTCGAAGAGTACCAGCAAGGGCTGATGGTTTACTCAAAGATTCAAAAGGGCGTGAATTACCCGCTGGGACCAAAGCAAGGGCATCTGTGACATGAACAGGACCATGTGAAGAAGAGCCTTGCTGAGTGAGGTCATGCAAATCCGCAGCAATCTTATCAACCGTGGCCAAAGGCGCCCCCGTAGAAGAGAAGGGGACCTCAGCCTCTTTCGAACGATGATGTCTAGGATGACTGCGGCTACGATCACGCGGCCTCTTATCAGCCTGCCCACTCCGCCTACAACGTGACGGTCCATGCCCCACCACGGAACATACCCGACAAAATTCCGGGAGACGTTCATATGTCAGGGAAGTGAACGCACATTGACCCGCCCTACGGAACATCACTTTCTCCTCCAGTGGGTCCTTGAGATCAATCTCAATTAACATTCGTGCAAAATGCCCGTACGTCAAGTTTTTGTGTTCTCGTCAATCCGCACCAAGGAACCAACAGCAGAGGCTAGAGACTCCAAGATACGGGGATGCCAATATTCAATGGGCAGATCAGCAAAACGTACCCACACCTGAGCCGTTGAATTCTTAACTTTCAGAGGATTGAAGTCTGGAGTCCACTTTTGGAAACAGAAAATACCTGTACTGATCCGATAAGCCTTGCCCAAGGATACTGTGTCCCTATCCACCGAATTAGCAACAATTACAGTGAAAAAACCCCGGCCCAGAGGGATAAACTTTAGCCTAGATGAGAGGCTTAAAAGCGTGGAAAGTTCTGTCATTAGAGCCGTGCAAGGGAGGAGCGGCTTCCCTTGCATCGTGATCAATCGGCCTATGAAAGCCAATTTAAATTTATCAATATGCGATTGATAAGCCTCTTCATCCACATCAACCACCATAAATTCGCCTTGCCGAGATGGCTTAGGGAGGGAAGCCTGCTCACCTGAAGGAATATTCTCGAAAGAGTCGTCACCCCCAACAAGGACTTGGGCAAAAGTACGTGAACCAAATCTATCAGCACCCCCCCAGGCAGGGGAGGTATCATGAACCGCGTCAGCCGATCCACCCTGTCCCGCCGAACGCGAAGAGTTTCTGAGGGCATTGTCGCCCCAAATCGGAGAATCGGGAACTGCCCTATTGCGCCCAAGAATCAGAGCCGTAAAGGCCGCAGCCGGAGGCATTGATCTGCGCGATGAAGAAACCCAGAAATCCCTAAAGCCCGGAAGAAGGGAATTAAAAGCGTCAACCAAATCCGACGAAATGACAATCTGATCAGAAATAGGAATCGGCGCCGAAGGAGGAAGCTGAACCGACGAGCCCTGAGTTCTGCCAATAAAGTCACGAAGTGAAGGGTGGAGGCGAGAGAGGACCTCCAGGGAATTAGGGGAGAGGACAGTGTCCATGGAGGTGTGGCTTGAATTCATGAAAACCAGAACGCAGAGACACCGGAGAATCACCGGAGAAAAGCTGGAAATCGTAGAGTCATCGTGCCGGAAATCGTGCCCAAGATCAAAGAAAATGGATTTTCATAATGGTATTAAAGAAAGTCAAAAGTGCTTTTGTGCAGAAAAAAAATGTACTTATACTTTCCAAGCTGCTGTACACCCCGGGACTGTTTTCGAATTACACTTTCCAAGCTGATGTACAAGAAATTTTTATGAGTTATTGCATGATTTAAATGATGTCTTATATGTTGTATGATGTTAGAATAAGTTAGTTTCACATGTGAATTATGTTAATTATATTTGAGATGGTATGTTATGATTTCTATGATGGTATTGATTGAGCTATGTATTTTGAATGTATGATTTACTTATTTATATATATTACTCTGATTTTAGTTCAAAAAGGTTTTTAAAAGAAAAGAAATTTTATTCCAAGCATGAGGGTTCACGTTCTAAAAGATATGTTTTCCAAACTATTAATTAAAAGTAAAACTTCCGCTGAAATAAAATGTTTTTGAAAATTGGGGCGTGACAGGATATATACTCTAACTTCACTATCTCCTTCTCTACTAAATCTCTTAGAAAATGGTGTATAATGCTTATGTGTTTAGTAAGTGAGTGTTGTACCGGATTTTTTTAAATGTTGATCGCACTTGTGTCATCACAAAAAATTATCAATGTATTTGTCTCAAGCACATAATCATCTAGCATCTTTTTAAGCCATAGGGGTTGTGTACAACAGCTACCAGTAGCTATGTACTCAGATTCAGCAGTGGATTGGGAAATGTATTTTTGTTTTTGACTATGCCAAGAAACAAGATTATTATACATGTAGAAACAACCACCACTAGTGCTTTTCCTATCATCACAGTCACCAGCCCAGTCAGCATCACTATATCCAACTAGTGTGCTATTTGTGTCATTTGAAAACCACAATCCCATGTCAGTTGTGCTACTCACATATCTGATGATCCTCTTTACAGCCTACATGTGAGATTCCTTGGGGTTTGCTTGGTACCTTGCACACACACAAACACTGCCAATCATAGAGCGATACAAAGTTTGATCAACACTTTGCCCAACATCATCTTTGCACAGTTTCTGTGAAGTTCCCATATGAGTTTTCATAGCTTCAGACACATTTTTGGGTTCAATTGAAGAAAATTATCCTTGAGTACATACCTGAGTGCATATATTGTACATGCAAATTGAACGTACTACCTCACTCATTTTACCTTTTCTTCTTGTGAGAACACCAGCAAATGATTTACCTATGATCTGTGAAGAAGGATGATCCTTCTTGCATCTACGGACAAGGGTTTGTCCAGGATTTTTGAGTGACTGATTCTCATCATCTTCTGATTCGGCATCTGATGTCGCTGGAGCTGTTGTCGCCTTTGGTTCAACACTTTTCACTGGTTCAGTGATACTTGTGATTTCCAACAAATCAGAGATGTTCTCTTCCACCATTTTACCTGAAATATTTGACACATCATCAAATGCTATGTTCACTGATTGTTGCAAAGTTCTCGTTCTAATATTATAAACCCTATAAGCCTTGCAATTCTTAGAATAACCTAAGAATAGTCCTTTATCACTCTTAGAATCAAACTAGGACAAGTAATCTAATTCATTTAGAATGTAGGACAAGCATCCAAAGGTGTGAAAATATTTCAATTTTGGTTTCCTTTTGTACAATAGCTCATAAGAAGTAATAGAATCCGGTATAAAGAAGATTCTATTAGACACATGACATGCAGTTTTCAATTCTTCAGCTCATAACCTTTTAGACACATTCACTGAAGTTAGCATGACTAAAACCATTTCTTGCAGTGTTTAATTTTTTCTTACAGCTATGCCATTTTGCTGTGGAGTTTTAGGAGAGGAAAACTCTTGTACAATGTCTTTCTTTTCACAAAAATCAGTGAACATGCTCTTTTCAAATTCCTTACCATGATCAGTTCTAATCCTACTAATTTTCTGATTAAAACCATTTTTCAAACGCTTGTAAAGGATTTTGAAAACATCAAAAGTGTCAGATTTTTCTCTAACGAACTCAACCCATGAAAACCTTGAAAAATCATCAACAACAACTAACGAGTATTTCTTACCACCAAGACTTTCAGTCACCATAGGACCCATTATGTAACACCCCGCATAGGCAGCGGCTTTAAGTCCCTTAATTTTATTGTTTTGGGCGTGAGAGTAGTGTGTTCGAGGTTTTAGTCCTTTAAGTTGTTATGCTTTAGTATTTATTAGTTGTTTGCTTAGTATTAGTTGTCTCAATTAGTATTAATTGGACCCTTAAGTTAGTATTAAGGTTCGAATATTATTAAAGAAAGGGAAAGGAAGTATTATTGTTGAGGTTATATTATTAGTCCTCGAAGAATATTATGTCCTTAAGTATTAATTCATTAAGGGTATGTTAGTAATTGAGGAATTAATTTTAGGGATTTGACTTTATAAGGATTTGACCAAGAATAGGATTAAATAATACTTGGTATAGTATTAATAATATTTTCAAAAAATATAGAGTCTCATACACTAAGGAATTTTCGAAAATTATAGGGCATTAAGACTTGGATTTCTAGTATCTTTATTTATGGAAATAAGTCATATTTCTTATGCAAGAAGTATACATGCTTGAAGGTTAAGTATTACAAGAATAAAGAGATAGTAAGGATTTGTTAAATAAGGAAATAAGTTGCTAAGTATGGAAATAGAGATACATCAAGATTATGGGCCAATTTCTTTCCTTTCCCCTAAGATTTCAGCCAACGCCTTTATGCAGCCCTATACTCACTTTTCTAACTCTATAAATATGTATTGATCAAGTCCACAAAACCCTTAGACACCCCAAAAAAAATCGGCAGTCACCTAGCACACAAAATTGGCACTTTATGAAGTTCTAGGACCAAATTTTTGGCAGCTTGTTGAGGTTAGAAGGAGGGCAGTTTTCGTGAGCCTTGATTGAGGAAAGGAGTAGGATTTGAGCACAAGGTATTAGCAAGCCAAAGTACAACACTTCTTTATTTTCAAGTCAAGAAAAGTTGGGGGTTTAAACGGTGAAAAGTGGTAACTCTAGTTCGACTTTTAAATATTTAGTTTGATGCGATTATGTGTTTATGTGCTAATATGTTATGGCTGGTCAGCTCTACCATCAATCTATGAATGGACAATCAGCTATATTGTCAAATATATGTTAAGGATGATCAGCTATATCATCAATGAATGGATACAAAAGTCGTATCATATGTTAAGAAAGAAGGGTATGTTTACATGTTTTTGTGTCCTTTATATTTAGACTTCGAACTAACTATCCCCACGGAGTGATTATTTTATAATTATTCACCCCTTCACCAAATTATATTTTCAGATTCTCAAGAGTAAGATGACGAGATTGGCGATGCGGAGGAAGGTGGATGTGATGCGAGAAGGATGAAGTTAAAAGACAAAGTTTTTATTAATTACCAAGTAGGCTTTATGTTTTATTAAGTTGCAAGTATTTTAATTATGTTTTCGGCACTATGTTGCTTTCCACATGTTGGGACGTTTGCATGTTTTATTTCGATGAGTGCATGGACACGTAGATGGTAAATTTAGGATTTGCTATGGTTGATTAATTATGGGATTTATTATGGATTCTATGAAGTATTATTATTATCATGATTAGGTATTAGTTTGCATGAGTTTTACGATTTAAGTTGATGAATTTATTTATTAAGTTGGCAGCTGATGGTACGATTTTTATTGGCATGATTAAGTGTTGAATTTATGTGATTAATCGTCTTAAGAAAATTAGTTATTGTCCTTAGATTTGCATGCTCGATAAGTCTAGTTTTATAATTCCAAAAATTATGAAATTTACCAGAATGTTTCCCATGATTTATACACAACCAGTTTTGATGAGTACACCGAGGCTGTTTTTCGAAAGTTTATATTCCAGCTACTGATCATGAATTATTTATGAATTATTGCATGATTTAATTGATGTCTTGGTTGATGTATGATATTAGAATGAGTTAATTTCTCATGTTAATTATTTTAAATTATATTGGATGTATTTGAGATGATATTCTTATGTTTTCCATGAATGTATTGAATGAGCAATTAAAGTTGAATATATGCTTTATTTGTTGGGTTTATATTACTCTGATTTTAGTTTCAAAAGGTTCTAAAAGAAAGAAATTTTATTTAGTAGAAAATGGGTGCACGTTCTAAAGAATGTTTTTATTAAATTATTAATTTTATGTAAGACTTCCGCTGATTTGAAATGTATAGAAATTTAGGGCGTGACACATTAGATCCATGTGAAGAAGTTCCAAGTATCTAGTAGTTCTGCATACTGTTGTCATTTTGTGTAAAGATTTTACTTGTTTACCTTTTTGGCATGAACCACAAACAAGTGTATTTGTGAAACTGAGCTTAGGTAATCCTCTACCAGCATCAGTCTAAACCAATTTTTCTAAATTTATGCCATTTACATGGCCAAGTCTTCGGTGCCAAAGAACACTTTCATCATATATTGTGATGTTGCACGAAGTCTTGTCACCAATGAGGTAACAGTTATCAGCACAACGATGACCAACCATTACACATTTATCAGTTTCATCCAATACAAAACATGAGTTTTTATCAAACTTCACATGCAAAATGTTATCACATAACTTTCTTATGCTTATCAAATTAGCACGTAAACCTTCAACATGAGATGATTAGGGTCATAATTGCATCTTTTAGCATCCAATTCTATATGGTTTTGATGAGATTATATTTATATTTGACCCTAATATAGTATAAATTTTGCTATTTACCCTTTGTTGGCAAGAAAGTGTGCTTTATAGGTGAAAACGAGCAAAAATGAGGAATTCCCGATTATAGGAGGCCAAATGATGGGACCCGAGCTCATGGAGATGTTTATAATACTAAATCGAGACCCTAGAAAGATCGAACGAGCCATTGTATTGACAATGCAAAAGTTGAAAATCAGACGTCGAGGTTGAACTACAGTCGAGCGCACCATAGCTCAAGCTCAAGCACAATGAACAAGGCGGTCGAGCAAATTTCACCTGGACAAGTTGGTGCACCTCCGCTCGACCACCAACATGAATCCACTCAAGCGGCGCACTTGAGTGCCAGCCTTCACATGCTCGTGCGCAGCCTGCGATTTGCACACCTTCGAGGGCAATTTCGTCCTTTTGCGCGTTTAATGAGGGATATAATGGTCCAAGCTTAAGGGGTACTATAAATACTTCTTACTTTAGATTTCTAAGAACATTCTTGACATCATCATTCACTCTTTAGGATTTTAGAAGTAAGGGGAAGTTACAAGTTGGGTTTCTTAGATTTCTTCACTTGATTTCTTTGATTACTTTTCATCTATCGTACGGATCATTAATTCATTTGTTCCGGCACTCTCGTCACATCAAGAGCTTCATTTTGACCGATTGAATTGTAATTTCCATTGGCGGATCATTAGATAGATTTTCAAGGTAGTGAGTATCTTTACCATTTCTCCTGTAATAGGTAAAACTTTACAATTTCTCTTTAATTTCATTGTTATGATGAATGTAGTTAGCTTAATTGTACATTTGAATTCCAAATTAGCCATGGGCTAATACTCTATTTCATTTGTGTATGATTCCTATGGAGTAATATGGTGCTATTGTTGATCTTATGAATATTATGAGATGTTGGATGATTGATTCTCTACAATTGTGATATGTATGAATACTTGGCATGTTTAAATGATTGTTAGGGCCATTAGGGAAGTAGTAATACATGAGAATTGAGTTATTTTCCTTAATATTTTTGTAATTAGGCCATGCATGCTAGGTGTTTGATGAAATTCCTAGGATAATGAGAATTATTCTTAGTGAATAGGCACTACAATTAGAGTTTTAATGTGTAATTAGGGAAACCTATGCACTTTGATGAGGCCTTACCGAATTGATTATCCAATAGATCATTACATGATTAAGTGATAGAACACCATATGAAACATAGAATAGTACACTAAGAAACCATACCCTTTAATCGCTTATTTCAGTGTCAAATTTGAACAATAATCATTCCTTGCAATCTCCCATCTCCCTGTGTTCGATATTAAACTTGGTTACGTTGCTACTCCTACTACGATCACGTGCACTTGCATGTAACACATTTTGGGCAAACAAGGTTTTGGCTCCGTTGCTGGGGAGAGGGATATTTGTTGGGTTTGTTGATGTTTCTCTTTAGTTTTTGAATTTTATACTACTTCTTGTGAGTGTTGATACTTGCTAATTCTTGCAGGATTGTGCTAAATTGAGATGGACGGATACAACTACTCCTCATATCCTCCATATAATACAAATCCTTCTACATCTTACACATATCAACCTCACACCTACTCAAATGAAGGATCCTACCAACACCACTATACATCTCATAACCCACTACCTTCTACATCCTATAATCAAGGAAATTCCAATCATATCAATGAAACACTACTCCTTATACTCAAGCAATTGGACGACATAAGAAGGGAAGACTTGAGGTATTTTGAAAAGACGAACAAGAAGTTTGATGGTATTTGTCGAAGTCAAGGAGCTCAAATAAAGAACTTAGAGGTACAATTGGAACACATGTCAAGGAGAAGTGGACAAAGAGCTCGAGAATGTAAGTCTTTCTTAATCCAAGCTCAATTGAGAGAAGGGTGTAATGCTATTGAGTTGAGGAGTGGAAGAAGGTATAAAGGACCTAGCATACCTATTTGTGATGAAGATGGTGGAAAGGGGGTAGAAGAGGAAAGGGATGATGATATAGATGTTGGAGTTGGTATGGAATATTCTATTCCATTAGGTGAAGAAAATGGGAAGGAAGAGGAGAGTATAGTGAAAGAAGGGATTGTGGAAGAAGGAGAGAACAATAAAATTGAAGAGGTGGAAAGATATTTTCCTAAGTGGAAAATGGTTAGAGAAGAAAGGGAAAGAAGAATAAGGTGGAAGTAGATGAATGGGGGGTACCCAAAAACGTGGTGCCCGTTCCATATCCTCAATGGTTTACCAAGAAGAAGCTTGATGATAAGTTTAGCAAGTTCTTAGAAGTCCTCAAAAAGTTATACATAAACAATCCTTTCTATGAAGCTTTGGAGAAAATGCCAAATTATTCAAAGTTTATGAAAGACTTATTGGCCAAGAGAAGAAGAGTGGATGAACCGAAAGCGGTAAAATTGACTAAGGAAAGTAGTGACGCCTTGAAAAGAAAGCTACCTCAAAAGGAGAAGGATCCGGGATGTTTCACAATTGTTTGTGATATGGGAAATGGTGTGGTACGTAATGCTCTTCGTGACCTAACAACGAGCATTAACTTGATCCCACTCTCGATCTTCAAGAGCTTAGATCTAGGACACCTGAAGAGGACATCCACAACTCTTCAATTGGCAGATGGCTCAACTACAATTCCTAGTGGCTTCATAGAAGATGTTCTTGTGAAGATCAAAGACTTTACTTTTCCGCCGGACTTCCATGTTCTTGACATGGATGAGGATAAGGACATTCTTCTCATTCTAGGAAGACCTTTCTTGGCAACCGCCCGCGCGGTCATTGATGTGTACAACAGAGAGTTGACCTTGAAGCTTGATGGAGATGAACTTCACTTTTCAATACAACATGTAATGAAGATTCTAAGGGAGAACTCTTCTTGTAACTCTATTAATGTGGTTGAGCTTTGCATTCAAGAAGCATTTGAAAATGCTCATATTCCTTTCTTTACTTCTAAATGAAATTCCTAACTATAATGAAGTGAATGAAAGTGATTATTTTGTTGATGATGTAGGAAACGAAGATGAAAGGCCCATGGATACTCAAGTGAAAGAGATGCTCATGGAGATCAAAGAGAAAGAAAGTGCAACAAATGAAGGAGGCAAAGCAAGCAAGGACAAGGAAGAAGAGGCAAGGATTGCATTAAAGCCTTTGCCCGACCACCTCAAGTATGCGTATCCTGATGAAGAGGAAAGGTGTCCGGTAAATGTATCCTCTTCTCTTAATAATGACGAACTTGCTAAATTGCTTGTTGTACTTAGAAAGCACAAATCGGCTATAGGTTGGACCATAGATGATCTTAAGGGCATTAATCCTTCCATATGTATGCGTAAAATACGTCTAGAGGAAAATTGTAAATGTAACACCCCGCATAGGCAGCAGCTTCTAGTCCTTTATTTATTTGTTTTAGGCGTGAGTTTGAGTGTGAGCAAGGTTTAGTCCTTTAAGTTGTTATGCTTTCAAATTTCTAAATTATTTAATACGTATTTAGTTGTCCCAATAAGTATTATTTTGAACTCTTAAGATAGTATTAAGTTCGAATTATATTAGTGTGAGAGAGAGAAGTATTATTGTTGAGGTTTTAGTATTAGTCCTCTAAAACTAGTATTTCCTTAAGTATTAATTCATTAAGGGCATATTAGAAATTGAGGAATTAAATTTAGGGATTTGACTTTATGAGGATTTGACCACGGATAGGATGAAATAATACTTGGGATAGTATTATTATAATTTTCGAAAATAAGGAGTCTTAGACCTTAAGCAATTTTCGAAAATTAGGAGGTATTAAGACAAGGATTTCTAGTATCTTTATTTATGGAAATAAGTCATATTCTTATGCAAGAGAATAGTACATGCTTGAAGGATAAGTATCATAAGAATAAAGAGTTAGTAAGGATCTTTTAAATAAGGAAATAAGATGCCAAGTATGGAAATAAGTTGCCAAGGATATTTTAATTCGGCCAGCCCTCTTTGCGGCCCCAAACCCTACTTTTCCAACTTTATAAATATGTATTGATCAAGTCCCCAAAACCCTTAGACACCCAAGAAAAATCAGCACCCAAATTTGGGCCATATATTGAAGTTAGAGGATCAGAATTTTCGGCAGCTTGTAGAAGTAGAAGGAGGACAGTTTTTCGTGAGTTCTTAGAGCAAAGATTAAGCAAGCCAACGTACAACACTTCTTTATTTTCCAGAAAAGAAAAGGTGGGGGTTTAAACGGTGAAAAGTTGTCACTATAGTTCGACTTTTAAATATTTAGTTTGATGCAATTATGTGTTTATGTGCTAATATGAATGGATGGTCAGCTCTACCATCAATCTATGAATGGACAATCAGCTCTATTGTCAAATATATGTTAAGGATGATCAGCTATATCATCAATGAATGGATACGAAAGTCGTATCATATGTTAAGAAAGAAGGGTATGTTTACATGTTATTGTGTCCTTTATATTTAGACTTCGAACTAACTATCCCCACGAAGTGATTATTTTATAATTGCTCACCCCTTCACCGAATCATATTTTCAGATTTTCAAGAGTAAAGGTGACGAGATTGGCGATGCGGAGGAAGGTGGATGTGATGCGAGTTGAAGAAGAAGTTAACGGATGAAGTTTAATTAATAAATTCCAAGTATTCTTTTATTTGAGTTGCAAGTATTTTTATTATGATTTTCGGCACTTTTTGTTTGGCCACAAGACTAGACGTATGCATGTTTTACTTCATTGAGTGCATGGACACGTAGATGCTTGATTTAGGATTTATTATGGTTTGAAGACTTATGGGATTTTATTATGAATTTTTATGAGGTATTATTATTATTATGATTATGTGTTAATTTGCATGAGTTTTTAAGAGATAAGTTGATGAATTTAGTTTAATAATATTGCAGCTGATGATTTGAATTTTATATGCTTGATTAAGTGATGAACTTATGTGTTTAATTGTTCTTAAGAAAATTAGTTATTGTCCTTAGTTTGCATGATCGATAAGTTAAGTTTTATAACTCCAAAAATTATGAAATTTTACAAGAATGTTTGCCATGATTTAAAATGCATATTGACCAATTTTCATGAGTTTTTACTTAGTAGGAGTCGAGGTTCCAGTTTTAGTCCTTTATGTGATTCTAGTCCTCAAAATTCTTGTTTTAAAAATACCAAATTATGCTCAGCCTGTTTTCGAATTATTGGCAGTGTAATAGCCATAAAAATTATCAAGTTATTTCAGTATTAAACCTGGAGCAAAGATCTTTTTAAGTATCAGCTAGCAATTAGTCCCTTATCTTTGTTTTACGAGCTTTTCAAGTGTTTTAAAGATGAATTTTC
>JAPKLY010000659.1:128961-198184 GCA_026898435.1 Prunella vulgaris
TGCTAAGTGAATATTTATTATGATATTTTAGGATTTTTACCATTGATTTATTGAGTGAGTTATTTATTGTGAATGTTTGATTTTTATAAGTTCAAAAGGTATTTTCAAGAAAAGAATTTTTCATAGAAAAGGGTGCACGTTCTAAAAGAGTGTTTTTATTAAATTAATTTATTAAAGGTGAGACTTCCGCTGTTTTTGAGATGCATAGAATTTTAGGGCGTGACAGTAAACCTTTGGTCCAACCTCAAAGGCGTGTTAATCCTATAATTCAAGAGGTAATTAAGAAAGAGGTCTTGAAATTGCTTGGTGCTAACATAATTTTCCCTAGTAGTGATAGTCCTTGGATGTCACCATTGTACGTTGTTTCTAAAAATGGTGGCATGACTATAATAAAAATGAATAATAATGAAGTGATTTCTACAAGAGTTGCCACGGGTTGGCGTGTGTTCGTGGACTACAGGGAATTAAACAAAGCAACTTGTAAGGACCACTTTCCCCTACCCTTTATGAACCAAATGTTAGACCGTTTGTGTGGATATAGCTATTATTGCTTTCTTGATGGTTACTCCGGCTACAATAAAATCATGATTGCGCCGGAGGACCAAGAGAAGATGACTTTTACATGTGCCTATGGAACGTATGCTTGGAGAAGCATGCCCTTTGGGCTATGCAATGCTCCGACTACATTCCAAAGGTTGATGATGTATATCTTTCATGGTTTAATTGAGCAAATTATGGAAGATTCACGGATGACTTTAGCGTTTTTGGTGAAACTTATGATATATGCTTGGCTAACCTTGAGAAAGTCTTGATTAGATGTGAAGATGCTAATTTGGTGCTCAATTGGGAAAAATGGCACTTTATGGTAAGTGAAGGTGTTGTTGTTGGTCATCATATATTCTCCAAGGGGTTGCAAGTGGACCGTGCAAATGTAGTAGCTATTGAGAAGCTACCTCTACCTATAAACGAGAAGGGAGTAATATCTTTCTTGGGTCATGCGGGTTTTTATCGTAGATTTATTAAAGATTTCTCTAAATTTTCAAAGCCTTTATCTAGATTGCTTGAGAAAGATGTTCCTTTCAAGTTTGGTGATGTGTGTTTGCAATCTTTTAGGTTGCTCAAGGAAGCATTGGTGAGTGTACCCATCCTCATCACACCCGACTGGAAGGAACCTTTTGTCCTTATGTGTGATGCGAGTGATTATGCGATGGGGGTGGTGCTAGGCCAACTAAGACAAAAGAGATTTTATGCCATCTTTTTTTTTATCGGTAAATGTTAGTTGTTAGTAGTTAGAAGTTAGTTCACCAAGTCTCCTTACACCCCAAAGATTATCTCCAAGTCCACCCTTATATCTGCCTCCTAATTCGTTCCCAATGGGAATCGAACACAGGTCACTCACTCAAGTGAGGAGCCTGGTGGCCAGGTGAGCTAGCTCCCCTGGTTTATGCCATCTACTATGCTTCGAAGACCTTCTCATCTACTCAATTGAACTACACCACAACCGAGAGAGAGCTTTTAGCCATTGTATATGCTGTGGAGAAGTTCCATCCGTATCTTATGTGGACAAAGACTATTGTCTACACGGATCACTCGGCTATCAAGTTCTTGATGACAAAGAAAGACTCAAAGCCTTGGTTGATACGTTGGGTGTTGTTATTGGAAGAGTTCGACCTGGAGATTAGAGATAAGAAGGGAAGCGAGAATGTTATAGCAGATCATTTGTCAAGACTAGTGAGAGGGGATGATGCCTTGGAAGAGAAAGAAGAGATACTTGAAAGTTTCCCGGATGAGCAACTTTTTAGAGTGGAAGGAACGAAAATTTTGAAGATGGAGGATGAAGCACCATGGTATGCCGATTTTGCCAACTTTTTGGCAAGTGGAGCAATTTCTTATGGAATGAACTCTAATGCAAGGAAGGGGTTTTATAAGGAGGTTAGTCGTTACATTTGGGATGATCCCTATTTGTATCGTGTGGATTCTATTATTAGGAGATGCATCCCTGATGAGGAGATTGAGAGTGTGCTCAACCATTGCCACTCATTGCCTTGTGGGGGACATTCTGGCTCCATTATGATGGCCCAAAAGGTATTCTAATGTGGTTTTTATTGGCCCTCAATTTTTAAAGATTGTCATATGTTTGTTGCTAGATGTGATAGATGCCAAAGAGTTAGGGGGTTATCGAGAAGAGATGAGATGCCCTTGAATATTTTTCAAGAGGTAGAAGTTTTCGATGTTTGGGGTATTGATATTATGGGACCATTCCCATCATCTCATGGATATCTTTACATTCTCTTGGAGGTGGATTATGTATCAAAGTGGGTGGAGGCGATTCCAACGAAGTTTAATGATGCAAGACTTGTCATGGAATTCTTAAGAAAGAATATCTTTGCTCGGTTTGGTGTGCCTAGATCTTTGATTAGTGATGGGGGTAGTCACTTTGTGAATAGGGCGTTGGGGAATCTTGTTGTAAAGTATGATGTGAAACATAAGATATAAACAACCTATCACCCTCAAACTAATGGATTGGCGGAAGTGTCGAATCGCCAAATCAAGTTTATTCTTAAGAAGACCGTGAGTTATAATAGGAAAGATTTGGCTCTTAAGATGGACGATGCTCTATGGGCATATCGTACGGCCTTCAAGACTCTCTTGAACCTTTCTCCCTATAAAATTATCAATGGTAAGCCTTGTCATTTACCCATTGAGCTTGAGCACAAGGCTTATTGGGCTACAAAGAAGTTGAATTTTGATGAGAGTTGTGTGGGGAGAAGTGGCTTCTAAAATTGTTTGAGTTTGATGAATTTAGGGATGAAGCGTATGAAAATGCCAAGATTTTCCAAGAAATGACAAAGAGATGGCATGATGCCAACATAAAAGAGAAGTCCTTTAAGGTGCTTGATCAATTACTTTTGTTCAATTCAAGACTCAAGTTGTTCCCCGGGAAGTTGAAATCGAAATGGAGCGGACCTTTTACAATATCTAATTGCTTTGCAAGTGGATGGTACAAGCTCAGGAATGATAAGGGGGAACTCTTCTATGCAAATGGGCATCGTTTGAAGCTTTACCATAATTCAATGCCAAAAGAAGGGACAAACTATTTGAGGCTATGTGATGTTGAGCCACTGTGACTTGAGCTTAAGAGTCATCCGGCTAGGGGACGTTAAATCCAAGCACTAGATGGGTGGCAACCCATGCTTTTTTTGTGTATTGTGTAGGCTAGTATTGTTTTTGGATTGATTGAATGGTGTTTTTAATTTTGTAGGTGCTTATTGTCCAAGGGATGCTCTCATAATATTATTGTTCCAAGGGTGAGGTATTGTATCCTATCTCTTTGTGAAGTACTTGGCTTAGCCAAGTTTGGGGGTGCTATCTCTTGGTATTTGCTTAGTTTGCTTAGGTGGTTTGTATTGATGATGGAATGATTTGGATTTTATGATGTTGTATTAAGTAGTGTGCGTTATTTTGAGCATTGCATGATCATTTTTTCACTCTTTGCCAAACTTTATAGACCCTTAGTCCAAAAAAGTTTAGGGGGGTGTGTTCGTTTAGTAAATCTCATTGCAATGCTATGCTTTTGATGATTTGTAGTGCTTTCTTGATGTTTTGGACAATATACTTATGTTGATGCCTTGTTTTACTTGTTATGATTGCCATTATGTTGTTAGTTTAGAGTAGTGTGGCATGAGATATGCTTATGATTGTGTGGATTATGTTGAAAGTTCATATTATATGTAGTGGACTTATTACTTGATTCATGTCTTGTCTAGTTTGTTATGGATTTTATGATGCTTGATACTTTGATGATTTGAGCATGTTGATATGATATGAGTCTTGATCACCCTATACCCGTGAGTTTTGAGCCATTTATGGCCATTTCAATCGTGAACGGATGATATTCTTTTATGTGAGTTCCACACACATACATGTTGCTCTAGAACTTGACTTTAGTCTTATTTGAGGCTACATTAGATGAAGAGTTCACATGATATGATTTGAGGCCATCTTTGATCTATATTGAGCTACTTTTCCATATTAGCCTACCATTGATATTATGATCCATTGTTTACCATTTTGTGCCTATAGACATTTCCTTTGGCTAACCACACTTTAAGTCATTTTCGTTCCTTTTTGGAACTCTCTTGTCCTTATGATTAGTAGAGTGAAAAGAAGGAAAGAAGATTGGTGATTTGATGAAAAACTTGGTGGCCAAGGTGGAAAGAAATTCTATGCATGGATTGATGTGAAAAGAAAGACAAGTGCTAGCAAAGTATGAGAAAAAGGTTGACTTTTGTTGAAAATATGGTCAAGTTTGACTTTTGTTGTGAGTATGATCACAACTTGTCAAAAAGGGAAGAATCATTCTTGAAATGTTTGATTTTGAATGAGCATGAAGAGTATGTGCAACATTGCATGAAGAGGTAAATGATCTCTACTTTTATTCCTTCTATGTTTTACAAATCATACTTAGTCACTTTTATCCATATATTCCTTCCATACCAATGAACCAACACTACAACCTTATGAAAGTCCTCATTGATGTGTGAATGATTTGTCATTTCAAGTGGTGGAGAATGTAGACTTGAGCCAAGCTTATTGTTTGCCAAAATCGTGTATGATTTCCATGCAAGTGTACGTGGTCGTTGTTGTCGTGGCAAGTTAACCAAGTTAATATCGAACACAGGGAAACGATGCGATATCAAGCAAGTATAGAATGCCTACAGAAGGCTAATAGCTAGGAAAGCAAGAAAATAATCAAGGTTTCTATCAACTAAATCAACAAGAAATAGTGAATCCTAACTATCACCTCAAAGAAGTGAGCAAGTGAGTGGTGTATGTGCATGGAAGTAATCCTACTATGGTTCCTTTAGTGACCTATCTATCCTAAAATGCAAAAGGTCTCTTGGTGTCTTAGTCAAGCTAATATGCAAATCTCATTGGTCATACAAGCCAAACATCAAACACTTGGTATGCATAAAGTTCTTATAGCTCAATTCTCATTTCATTGCTAAAACATATAAGCCATACATTCCAAGTAAACATCCCAAGCATTCATACAAGTCATTAATAAGAGAACTAATCCAACAAGATCACTAATTCATGCATGGGATTAACAAGAGACTAAATTCACCATAGTATTCATACAACCATGCAACAAGGAATTAGCCCATGGCTAATTGGAAATGACATACAACAATTAACAATCTAAACATTGGAATATTAACTAAAACAAGAGAATTAAAGGAAAACTTACCAAATGTAGATGAATGGAAATACAAGCATCAAACCTTGAAAAGCTATCTCTTGATCCAAAGATCAAAATCATAAAACAAACCGTAGAATCGAAGATAATAACGAGACTAATCTAATGGAATAAACGGATTAAAGATCCAATGGATGGATCAAAAGTAATTGTAGTGAGAAGTATGAAATCAAAGTAAGAACCCACTAAGTAACCTCTAATCTCTCTCTAAAACTACCTAACACTTGGAATAATGAAGAAGATGCCTTAAAGAATCTAATTCTGGAGTATTTATAGTGCCCACAATGCTAAGACCAATTTTCCCTTCATTAAACGCACGAAAAGACGAAAATGCCCTAAAAATGTGGAATCTCGGACCCTCGCTCGGACATAGGCTTAGAGCCGCTCGGTCATTGGATTTGAGCCGCTTGGTCATTGCACATGCTTCCTGAGGGAGTGGGAATTTCCATCCTGGGCCGTAGCGAACCGCTCGGACGGCCTAAGGGAACCGCTCGGTCACCAATTGTGGACCGCTAGGACGTAGTGTAAGTCCGATGTGCAATTTTCGACTTTTTCATCTTCGATCCTATGACTAATCCAAGCATCCTAGGGTCTTCATTTGAGTACAAGAAACATCCCCAAGGGCTCGGATTCCATCATCTCCTCTCCAATAGTTGGGAATTACTTATTTTTGCTCGTTTTCACCTACAAAGCACATTTTCTTGCCACAAAATGGTTAATAGCACAATTTATACCAAATTAGGGTCAAATATGAATATAAGCACATCAAAACCATATAAAAATGGATGCAAAAAAATGCAATTATGACCCTAATCACTTATGGTAGTATGTGTATGTGGTGTGACGATTGAGAGAACCTATACACTTGAAGGTTGAGCTATACACTTATATTGTGAGGATTTTGACTCATTGATTTGATATCGTGCTTATTGATTCATAGTTGATAGTTGATTCGATGAGATTGCATGCTAGACTTACTTGACATTGATTGATATTTTCATGGCATTTGACTTGTGTTTGATGCTTCATTGATACAACTATTCCCCTGTCTTATCACTTCGTTGCTCGAGGCAGTGCAACAATCTAATTTGGGGGTGTGATTAGGGACATAATTGCATCTTTTAACATCCAATTCTATATGGTTTTGATGAGATTATATTCATATTTGACCCTAATATAGTATAAATTGTGCTATTAACCCTTTGTTGGCAAGAAAGTGTGCTCTATAGGTGAAAGCGAGCAAAACGAGGAATTCCCGATTATAGGAGGCCAAATGATGGGATCCGAGCTCATGGAGATGTTTATAATACTCAATCGGAGACCCTGGGAAGATCAGATGAGCAGTGGGATAGAAAACATAAAAGTCGAAAATCGGACGTCGAGGTTGAACTACGGTCGAGCGCTTCATAGCTCATGGTCGAGCACAGTGAAGAAAGCGGTCGAGCAGAATTCACCCGGACAAGTTGGTGCACCTCTACTCGACAACCAACATGAATCCGCACCAGCGGCGTGCGCGAGTGCCAGCCTTCACATGCTCGAGCACAGCCTGCGATTTGCACACCTTCGAGGGCAATTTCGTCCTTTCACGCGTTTAATGAGGGATATAATGGTCCAAGCCTAAGGGGTACGATAAATACTTCTTACTTCAGATTTCTAAGAACATTCTTCACATCATCATTCACTCTTTAGATTTTAGAAGTTAGGGGAAATTACTAGTTTGGTTTCTTAGATTTCTTCACTCGATTTGTTCGATTACTTTTGATCTACCGTACGGATCGTTATTCCATTTGTTCCTGCACTCTCGTCACATCAAGAGCTTCATTTTGACCGATTGAATTGTAATTTCCTTTGGCGGATCATTAGATAGATTTTCAAGGTAGTGAGTGTCTTTACCATTTATCTTGTAATAGGTAAGACTTTACAATTTCTCTTTAATTTCATTGTTATGATGAATGTAGTTAGGTTAATTGTACATTTGAATTCCAAATTAGCCATGGGCTAATAGCATTTGTGTATGATTCTTATGGAGTAATATGGTGCTATTGTTGATCTTATGAATCTTATGAAATGTTGGATGATTGATTCTCTTCAATTTTGATATGTATGAATATATAGTTGACATGTTTAAATGATTGTTAGGGCCATTAGGGAAGTAATACATGAGAATTGAGCTCTTTTTCTTAATATTCTTGTAATTAGGCCATGCATGCTAGGTGTTTGATGAAATTTATAGGATAATGAGAATTATTCTTAGTGAATAGGCACTACAATTAGAGCTTTAATGTGTAATTAGGGAAACCTATGCACTTTGATGAGGCCTTGCGTTATTGATTATCCAATAGATCATTACATGATTAAGTGATATAACACCATATGAAACATATGATAGTACACTACTGCATATTCTCTCCACTTGCTCAGTTTTGCAAAAAGATGATATGTAGTTTACTATTCTTGACAAGCTTAGTAGATAAGAAACCATACCCTTTAATTACTTATTTGAGTTTCGAATTTGAACAACAATCATTCCTTGCAATCTCCCATCTCCCTGTGTTCGATATTAAACTTGGTTACCTTGCTACTCCTACTACGATCACCTGCACTTGCGTGTAACACATATTGGTCAAACATGAAGCACATTTGTCAATTTTGGAAAACCTTCAACATTCAAAGTTCCCTTTCCCATTATGTTACCCTTAGAACTACCACCATATGTAACTTTACCACCATCAATAGTTTCATATTCATTCAAGCATTCAATATTTCCAGTCATATGGCAGATGTCCTCTTCTGACTCAAAATCAGATGAGGATGAGGATGAGCTGATATCCTGCTTCACCTCCTCTGCCAGCAGAGCTCTCTTATCAGTAAATCTACGATCTCTCTTGATCCTCTTTTCTTCTCTCTCCCTTGGTGTAAGCTGGGGGCAATCATAGCTGAGATGCCCTGGCTTGTTACAAGAAAAGCAAACACCAACTCCTCCTCTTCTGGGACTTGGTTCCCTCCATCTCTCTGGAGACTTGTATCTGGTCTCTTGTTCATCTGATGGTCTTCTGGAATCAGATGATTTCTGGTATCTCCTGGAAGAATCACTCTTGTTCTTCTTCCAATGGGATCTGTACTTGTGGAACTTGTTTGACATCTTGTCAAACTTCTTGGTCAGCAAAGCAAGTTGCTCCTTTAAGCTCATGTCCTCTGGAGTAGAGGACTTCTCTTGACTATCAGCAGCAGCAGAGAATGCAACATTCTTCGTAGCTGATGAAGTTGGAGTCTCATCTTCTTGGTCTTCTTCTTGGATATCGAACTCATGTGCCTTCAGATGAGATAATAGTGTATGATGACTCATCTCAGATAAGTTCTTGGTCTCCTTGATCACAGTCACCTTCACTCTCCATCTAGAAGTAAGAGATCTCAGGATTTTGTTATTGATCTCCTTCTCTGAGTAATCATTTCCTAGAGAACTTGCCTTATTCAAGATATTAGTCAATCTCATATCAAGCTGATCAATTGACTCATCAGCTTTCATCTTGAAAGTGTCAAAAGTGTGAAGAATGGCTTTAAGCTTATTCTCCTTTATCTGATCAGTCCCTTCACACATTAAGGAGAGTTTCTCCCACATCTCCTTTGCTGTCTTGCAGGTTTTGATCTTTTCAATGTACTCCTTAGACAATATCTCTATAATTTTTGTCCTGGCCACTCGATCCAGATTGAAGAGCTTTCTTTCAGCATCATTTAGTTCACTCTTCTTCTTCCCTGTCTTCCTTCTTTCGCTGATCTCAGCTTCTGGAGTCTTGCCATGACTTACTCCTTCCCAGTAAAACTTGATTGGCCCTTCCTCCAGAACATCTTGCATCCGATCATGAATGGCTCCAAGTTGATTCTCCATTCTGAATTTCCAGAAATCATAGTCTTCTATGTAGAATTCAGGCAACTTCCTCGTCTTAGATCCACTCTTGTTGTAGGAAGTCATATCTGCAAGTGGTTAGATAAAATGCACACAAAATTTTCTAAAACGATTTTCATGGATCTATCCAGGTGACCACCAAAAGCTTTCTCAGGCTGTGGTCTTTTGGACACACAACTCTGATACCACTTGTTGGTCCCAAAGGCAGTTTTTAGAGTAAGAATACCCTTAAACAAGTCTAGAAGGAGGGGTTGAATAGACTTGTAGGGATTCAAAACCTTTTTCTAAAGTTTGGCTTATTTAAAAAACAACAGACTATTTGAGATAGTCTGAATTTGAAAGATGTGCGCAGTGTAAGTTTTTGCGCAAACTATTTTAAAGAAAATCGGTTTTAAGTGATGTGCACAAGTAAAGAACAGGAAATAAAAGCGCGAGACATAAAGGATTTATAGTGGTTCGGACAAAAGTCCTACTCCACTCTCCGCAATCCAACTGGAATTGTGGGGCTCTACACTAACTTTACTCACTCACTCACTCACTCACTCACTCACTCACTTCGAGAGTACTACTCTCTTACAAATCATCAACGCTTCAGTAGTAATTGACTTCTCACAGCTTCTACAAAGCTTTACAAAGAATCAGTTTGAAAACAGGGTGTTGAGTGCGAGTAATGATTTTAACAGAGTTTCGGTAAGCTTAAAGTGCGTGTAAATCCGATACTAAAATCATCACTGTTACTCTAATTTATAGGGTCAAATAACTAGCCGTTGGGATGAACTAGAAATCTAAGATCCTATAATCTCGTATTCAATCAATCATTGAGATTGATTGAATCTTCTTCTTGATTCCCAAAAATCTTCACGATTAACAATCAATCAAGTTTGTCCCCTTGATTTATTGATCTTCTATTCTGGGAATCTTCCTTCCTTTTGTCGCAGGTCAACCCTTGAATTGATTTCGTAAAATCTGGGCATAGCACAAGACTTCAGCTGATCTGTCTCCTCAGCTGGTGTATCAGTCTGCTGATACTTGGACCTCAGCTGATGTGCAAGTCTACTGGAGTGCACCTGAGCTGGTCTTCTGAACCTTGTCTGGAAACACTTGATCCTTGGTCCTTGTCTTATCTACGACGTGCTCAGCTGATCTGCTGATCTTCTTATATCAGCTGATCTGTCTCTTCTGATATCAGCTGATCTGAACTTCTCTGATGTTCTACTCTTGATACTCTAGTGTCAGCTGCTCAAGTCTTCTGTCTTCTAGAATCGGCTAAGTCCTCAAAACCTTACCTGATCTTCTTCTCTATGATAGCTTCGGATCTTCTAGGTAGCAAGGTGAATTCCCCCTTACACAAACCTATCTAATCCTAACTACTCATCAGCTGACTAACACGTTTAGCTGGTCCTATTACAAGCTGATTGGTTTATTATATCATCAAAACATCTAACAGGAATATCCTAACAATCAGTTTTTCCAACAGTCAAAGCTTCATTTAAAATAGTTGTACCTTTGGAGTACTTTTTGAAACTAAGTGTAGAAGTAGTTAACTTTTCTTGGAGTTTAGAAATTTCAACATCCTTTTTAGTGAGTTTTACCCAGGTCTTGTGATAGTTTCAATAAGCTCTTCATTATCTCGATTGACAACATTTAGTTCATTTTGAAGTTCAGTAACCTTTATTTCTAAAGGATCTTGTGAGGTACCTACTCTAGAATGGAAATCATTAGTACTGTCCTCATCATATTCAAAAATAGACTGAAACTTGTTAGATGTTTTTGCTGGGGTTGTCACACTGAGTTCAACATCCGAGTCACATCCAGAGAAATCATCTCTCACACATTCAGATAAAAATGCAAGTTCTTCTTTTGTAGCCTTTATATCTTCATCACTCAAAGAAACAGTTAAGCTCATCCTTTTCTTTAAAAGAGTGTTAGTACATTCATTTGCATAATGACCATAACCAGTACATTCATCACAAATGATCTTTTTTTCTATACTCAGGATAATACTTAAACTTTCTTCTTTGAAAAGGCTTTCGACAAGAAGTTTGAGGGGAATTTTTAAAATCAATCTTAGACTTAGTGTTAAAATCAGATTTGTTTCTCTTTTGCCTAAGGTAGGCTTCAATATTTTTTGGATGAAATGCAATACTATCAGTGTCATCAGAAGTGCCATCAACACTTTCCTCAACTTTTTCAATTTCTGTAATAATAGAAGTTTTTCCAGAACATGAAGAGGTTTCTCCTTTGAAAACAACAACACCCTTTTTATCATATGCTGAATCTTGTTCAGACAAATTCATTTAATAAGTTTTTAAAATACTCATTAACTCATTATGACTCAACAAATCAGTGTACCTAGCTTCTTCTATGGCAAAAACTTTACCATTGAATCTCATCGGAAGAGCACGAAGGGTTTTGTTCACTAACTTGATCTCCAAGTGATTGCAATTCATTCACCACCTCATAGAGTCTTTCATGGTAGGAAGAAATCATCTTATCATTTTTCATTCTTAGGCCATCTAACATTATGTTCAGCATCCTTGCCTTTGCTCTACGCACACTACCGGAACCTTCACAGTGTTCTTGTAGTCTTTCCCATGCATCTTTGGCTAAAACACAATTCTGGATAAGGTTGAACATCACAGTATCAATCGATGAATTGTGATTAGGGTCATAATCACATGTTTTTGCATGCATTTCTATATGGTTTTGATGTTCTTATTTTCATATTTGACCCTAAAATGATATACTTTGTGCATTTAACCCTTTTTTGCTAGAAAGTTGTGATTATAAGTGGAAACGAGCAAAATAAGGAAGAAACGAGCAAGATTGAGAAAAGTCCAGCTTTTTGGAGTCAAGCCAATGGAAGTAATTGTTATTCCATAATAAAGAGCTTGAAGAGAGGGTTTCAACGAAAGAAGAATCGAGTCAATCGGAGTTCTAGAACTGAAGATATGACGAAAACGAGGAGAGTTGAGCGTAACCCGAGCTAAGGAGTGGGATCGGCAGGAACTCCTCTTCGATCGGCAGCACATCAACAGCGATTGCGTGCAAAATCCCTGGAGCTGCAGCCGAATGATCGCGTGAGCTGTCGCGTGAGTACGATCAGCAGGAAGCACGACTGGGTTCGGCAAATGGCGAATTCACGCGATCTCACTGCCGATCTCAATCGGCAGCCACCAAGCTCACGTTAGGTAGCAGTTCAGGATTTCCAATTTTTTAGGGCTATTTTCATATTTTAGCACGTGTAATGAAGGGCACTTTGTAGTAAACATTATGGGCACTATAAATATTCCAAGGATCATATTCTCAAAGAGGGAAGTCATAATCTAGTTTAGAATCAAGTCATAATTGAAGTTCTTAGATTAGATTAGAGAGAGAAAGGTAGTTACTAGTTGGGTTCTTAAGATTTCTTCCTACGATTTTATTGATAACTTTTGATCTACCGCTTTGATCGTTGC
Source organism: Prunella vulgaris (assembly GCA_026898435.1). Lineage (NCBI taxonomy): Eukaryota > Viridiplantae > Streptophyta > Magnoliopsida > Lamiales > Lamiaceae > Prunella > Prunella vulgaris. The sequence continues at coordinate 141,584 of JAPKLY010000659.1, forward strand.
TCTATTTACTCCTGCATTCTCGTCTTAGCTAGAGCTACGTTTCTACCGATTGAATTTCATTTTCCATTGTTGGATCATTTTCTAGCATTTTAGAGCTAACTTGTATCTTTTCAATTTCCATTGTAATAGGTAATCCTTCTACATTTCTTGCATAATGATGATTGTTTCTAGCTTAATTGTTCTTTTGTTTACCATATTAGCCATGGGCTAATTCCTTTATGTGTTGGTGTATGAGTCATATGGAGTAATGTGGTGATCATGTTGATCTTTTGAATGCTATGAGTTGTTGTATGATCAATTCTCTACATTGATGGATTGTATAAATGTTTGGTATGCATAATTGATTTCTAGGGCCACTAGGGAGTTAGTCTCATACGAGAGTAGAGGTATTTTCCAAAATCTTCTTGTATTAAGGCCAATGCATGCTAAGTGTTTGATTAAATTCCTAAGATAGTGAGAATTATCATTAGTGAATTGGAAACACAATTAGAGCCTTGATGTGTATCTAGGAAGACCTTTTTGCATGTAAGAGTGGCTAGCCGATTGATTGTACAATTCCTCATTGCATGATTAAGGGATACTTCACCATATGAAACATAGGATAGTACACTAGCACATATCTCTCACATTTGCTCACTTTGCAACCCAAGGTGGTAGGTAGTTTACTCTTTTGACGCATTAGTAGACAATGGATACCTTTCCCCTTAATTACTTTGTTTGCCTTCCAATTGAAACAACAAATTTCCCTTACAATTCCCCATCTCCCTTGGGTTCGATAAATATTAAACTTCGTCAAACTTGCCACGACAATTGCGAACACGTACACTTGCATGAGGAAACATTTCCATTGAACAAGGTTTTGGCACCGTTGACGGGGAGATGGCTATTTTGTTTGGTTGTTTATTGTTTCTTTTATTTTTGATTGGTTACTATTGTGAGAGTTTTGATACTTGTTTCTTTGTAGGTATATGCACACAAGGAGTCAAGGGGGAGATCTATTACCCATTGATTTAGACCTTGAAACGAGCCTACTAAGAAGAAGAAGAGAAGCTTGATTGAATCAAGAGAACATTGAGAATAATCTGAATGAAGCTCGATATGAAATGAGAGAAGAAGAACCATTGAGAGGACAAGTGCATCAAGGAGAAGAGCACTAGGCTCAAAGGGAGGTTCCACCCCAACCACAACCTATACAACATCAATACCAACCTTATCCACCACCAAATCAACCTTATTATCCACCTCAATATCCCAACTACCAAAATTACCCAATCAACCAACCATATTACCCACCACCACCACATAATTACCCTTACTATCCATATCCACCACCACCTCAACACCAAAGACCACAAATAATAAACCCACCTCAAAACCATGAACCATTATTGCGAGACTACTTTGAGCCGAAGGTTAATGAACAATATGATGGGATTGAAAGACCTTCAATTGATGCTGAAAAGTTTGAACTTAATACAAATCTCTTGAAGTTGTTAAAAGAATCTCCTTTCAAAGGATTGAGTGATCGAGAGGATCCAAATGCTCACCTTAATAACTTCATGGAGATATGTCACACAATCAAGTACAAAGGGATGTCGGATAGTGAGAAGAAGCTCTGTTTCTTCAACTTTATGTTGACTGGGAGAGCTAAAGCATGGATTCAATCTATGAATCCTAAAGCTGCAACATGGGAAGAGTTAAGTTCCCAATTTCTCAAGAAATTTTACCCTCCATCAAAGATGTTAAAGGCTAGGGAAGAGAAAGAATTTCTGACAAAATGCGAGAGAAACCATATCTAGTGCATGGGAGAGGTACCAAACCTTGTTGTTGGCTTGGCCTCAAAATGGTTTGAGGGATGAAGACATTCTTTTGACATTTACAATAGGCTTGCATGAAGGAGATAAGAATTACTTGAATTCTTGTGCCAGAGACTCGGTTTAGATAAAGACCGTTCATCAAGTGAACGAGATCATCGAGAATATAGCTGCAAATAATGCTTTCCAAAGGGAAGCTAATAGTGGAACGGGTGATCAAGTTGCACTTCTTGAGGAAAAAATGACAAATGTGTTGAACTTGTTCTATGGAGGCCAAAACCAAAACCAAGCTCTAGCTCCTATGCAAGTAAGTGTTGTCGAAAGTCTTCCTCCTCCTACTACCTCTACTCAAGAAGAAGTCAATTACATGGGTCGTCCTCAATACAACAATTCTTTTCCAAATAATCAAAGGACATATGTCGCTCCACCTTTTAGACAACAAGAAGGTCAATATCCGAATCAAAGTAACCCTCCTTACAACCCTAATAGGAGGCATGAGAACTTTTCATATTCCAATCCTAATGGGGCAATCCAATTGCCACCCGGGATTGATTCGGGGTCAAAGCCGCTTAAAAATGAGGGTAAGGGGAGCATTGAAGACACCTTGACGTTGATTTTGAAGAAGATGGAAAATTTTGAAGTGGAATTTAGAAATATGAATAGTGAAATGAATAAAAGGGTTGATGACTTGTACACTTCACAAGGAAACCAAATTAAGAGCTTGCAGTATCAACTTGAGCAAATTGCTTCGTCCTTAATCCCACAAGTGAATAAAGGTAAGTTCCCTTCTACAACCGAAATTAATCCTCGTGAGCATTGTAATTCAATTATGTGTGTGGAGATTGCAAAGGAGGTGGTAGGGAATGATTCTTTGAAATTGTTTCATGCCGAGATAGTGGAGGAAGCATTTTGTAGTGAGAATGTGAAATTGGTGAAGGGTAGTGAGAAAGACTTGGGGGTAGAAGAGAGTGTTAAGAAAAAAGAAGTAAAAAAGAGAGGGAAAATAGAGTTAGGCGGTGAGGTTAGATTGGAGGAAGAATGGTTGACGGAGGAGAAGGAGAAGGTGGAAATTTCAAAGAGAGTTAAAGAAAGGCTTGATGAGAGGCTCAAGAAATTTCTTGATTTGTTTACAAAGTTGTATGCTAATATGCCTTTCAAAGAGGCTATTGAGCAAATGCCTACTTATACAAGATTTTTGAAAGACCTCATGTCGAAGAAGAAGAAAAAGGAGCCTGAAATTGTCAAACTCACTTAAGAGAGTAGCAAGCTTATCATGAAGCATCTTCCGAAAAAACTCAAGGATCCCGACTGTTTTGCTTTGGATTGCCAAATTGAAGGAATCAAGGTTATTAAGGCTTTATGCGATCTTAGGGCTAGCGTGAATGTGATGCCTTTATCTATAGCTCAAAGGCTTGGATTAAAGGACATGAGGCCCATGTCGAGCAATCTTTTTATGGCAGATAATTCGAAGGTGCAACCGAGAGGAATAGTGGAAGATGTTGTTGTTCAAATTGGCAAGTTCTTATATCCGGTTGATTTTGTGATTCTAGATGTAGAGTAGGATAAGCATACTCCTCTAATTCTTGGGAGACCTTTCCTTGTGACTTCGGATGCATTGATCAATATTCAAAAAGGAGAGGTTACCGTGAGGATGAATGATGAGAAAAATACTTTCTTTATCTATGATTCTTCAATGAGTTCCCCAAGAGTTGAGGGTGAAAATGTAAGTAAGGTGATGAGAACTTGTAATTTTGAGAATGAAGTGAGTGAAGAGTTTCTCTTTGAAAAGAAGAAAAAAGTGAATGAAGACAAAGGGGTGAAACAATTGGTGAAGAAAGCTTGTTATTGGAGGAGGAAATTGAGTGATGTAAGTCACTCAACCCTCATTGATTTTGATGTTCCTTAAGCGTTATTGCGTCCGGCAAGGGGACGTTAAATCCAAGCGCTAGATGGGAGGTAACCCATCCATATCCTTTATTTTTGTAGCTAGATTTTGTTTGATTTTTGTGTCGGGATAGAAGCTTGAGTTTTATTTGCTATGATAAATTTTTGCGATAATTGCACGTTGATAATGTGCTTATATGCTTAGGAGGAGTTTGAGGAGTGAATTCTTGTCATGATTATGATTAATGTGTACTTTTGAGTTGAGAATATGTGATTCATTGGCTTTCATGTGCTAGAAAATTTTAATTTACCACTTTTCCAAACTTTATTAGGATTTACAATCCGAAAAAGTTTGGGGGGGGTATGTTCGTGTTAAATTTTTCTTAATTTGCTATCATATTTGATTCATATTTGATTGATATTCATGGTATATTTTGAGTATTATGTGGAGTTATGTAGGAAAAGTACAAGAAAAAGGGTGAAATATCAAAAAATTTCGAAGTATGGAGGTAAAGGCCCAGATCGGCAGCACCTCTACAAGCGATCGGCAGGACCCTAGCCTGGGATTGCACGGACGCTGCCTGGGATTGCACGGACGCTGCCTGGAGCGGCAGCAAGGGGCTCCCGCGAGCTACTGCGCGAGTTGGTTAGGCAACAAGAAAGAAATGGTTCGTCAGCTAGTAATTTCACGCAAACATGGCGTCGAACGGCGCGATCGGCAGCCCGGAAGAGTGGGATTGCGTGACGTGTATGGATTCCAATTTTTGACCTATTTGGGTCAAACTTTGAACACAATTTCCAAGGTACGCCCACTAACTCTCTTCCCTTTTAAATACATTTTTTCACACATAAACACACACTCAAAATCCTTGCTCTCTCTCTCAAAACTCACGAAAAGAAAGAAAAGAATGAAGAAGAAGAAAAAAAAATTACTTCTCAATTTTTCGACCTCTTCTCGTTAAATCCTTCTACAGGTATGTTCCTTTCACTCTCCTCTATCTAATTTTTGTAATATTGAAGAGAATCCATGGTGACATTGTCTAGAAATAGAAATTGAATATCTAGGGTTCTTGAGCATGAAATTGGGGATTTTCGATTTTATTGAGTTTTTGTGCAATTGATGATGCATATATACTACATTGTTGATGGGTAATCATCTAGGAACCCAATTGCATGCCAATTTTGTGTATTTTGGATTTAATTGAGGATTGAAATTTTGGGGGTAGGCATAGTGACGAATTTTGGGAAATTTTATGCAATATTTGGCTTGTCATGATATTGTTGTGCTAATTGTTTATGGGTATGAGTATATTCATGCTAGGTTGAGTTAATGATGTTAATTCACCTATGATTTTTTCTTATTTGAGGTTTCATGCATATATGGCATTGGCATGACTATGATTTGCATGATTTCTCTTGATTCTAGAATGAGACCCACTATGTTCAATCTGTTATACTTAGTGAATGATTTTGATAATGACTTGAGTTTAATTGATCCTCTTTGCTCATGTATAGAATTCCTCTAGGAAATGTTGATGGCTTAACTCTATGATCTATATATCTTGCTCATGCTTAACATTCTTGCAGACCATGTTTAAGAAAGGTAAGAGTATCGCTTCAAGTTCAAGTGGAAAGGATGGTGAAATTGTTGAGCTGGAAGAGGAATGTTATAATCAACAAACCTTCCTGGTTTGGAATCTCATTTGGAATCAACGCAACGTGTTACGTCAAGTTCGGGAGATTTGTGAATATGGATTTCCATAGCTCAAGATACTTCCTCAAGGAGACAATAGAGCTCCTGAAATTTGGAGAGGATGTTGAGTACTTGTTCAACAATGTAGGATGGAACGGATTGCTAAACATCCACGACAACTCATACAGAAATCTTAATGTTGAAATTCTTAGCACATTGCAAATTACGGAGTCTCATGGTATTCCTACAAAGATTCAATTCCAGATTGACAACAAAGCACATTCACTTACTGCTCAATAGATAAACTGAATGTTCGGTTGTGAGGAAGATGCTCCGCCTGGCCACTTCTACAAAAAGAAACGGTTTGGGCATGATCAATCGTTTTGGAAAAATCTTGTAGAATATGATGACAGAGAGTTTATAGCCTATCAGTCAAAAGCCACTCAAATCGGTAATCCCATCTTCTTTTATGTGCAAAAGATTTTGGCAAACACGGTCATCGCTAGGAATGATTCAGAGGAAATGCAACATGTGGAGCTCTATATCCTTTCTCTATGGTTACAGGATTGAAGGCTAATTTTGGAGCGTACTTTTGCAAGAATTTATCTTACATATATTCTAAGGGAGATTGTGCTTTTGGTGGATGGTTGCTCACTTAGCTAGTGCCTAGGGTGGGAACCGAGAGAGGAAGGAAAGGATTTTTCTTACCTTGATTTGAGGAACTTGATGAATATTCACATGATTGTGAGAAGGAAGAAGAGGCTTTGTTTAGCAAATCAGCCATCCATTGAGTTTCCGTTTCCTCTTATGGATTATGATACTATTTCTATCAAAAACGAGGAAAACTGGAGCATGATCAGTTCGTTACACTTTGACATTGCTTGGGAATTCAATCAAGGTAGGAAGAAGGTTACAAAGAGAGCAAGAGGAGGAACAAGTGCACAAAGAGAGATCGATATAGAGCAAGCTGAGGAAGAGGATGAGTATGAGAGAGGGTTCGGAAGTCACAACGCTTGGGGTCAAGAGATGACTTCTCTTAGAAACAATGTTTCGGCCCTTGCGGTTGATTACTCCACTCTTTGCTCCGATGTGACTGCTTTGACTGCCAACTATACCAATCTCAATGCCAATGTTGTTGAGATTACCCAAAATGTGAATTCAATGCAAACAAACATGAACATTATGGGAACCAACATTGAGGTGCTCCTTGAAGCCCAGCGGGTTATGATGCAGTGGAACATCGGAGAAGGGCACTTCACTCAACCTCGTTATCCACCTTCGTGAAGTGATGATTTCAATCTAACTTCATTAGGATGGGTAACACTTTCTTACCTCTATCTCGCTTCTATCCCGAATTCGTAGTTTATTTATTTTGTAAGAATATTGTTGATGATTGTTGATACTTTTTAGGTAGCTTTATGTTGATGATACTTTGATGGATTATGTTGACTTGGATCTTATTCTTATGATGCTATTTTGTTTGAGCTATTATATTGTGCATTGCTTGATATTGTCTCCTCTTCTTTGCTAAACTTTTTAGACCTATGGTCCGAAAAAGTTTGGGGGTGTGTGATTATTTCGTCATTTTCTTCGCAATGCTATTCTTATATTGATTTTTAGTGCTTCTATGATGTTTTGGACCATATGCTTAGGATGAGGCCTTTTTTTGCTTGTTATTTTGGCCATACTGTTGTTTGATTTGAGTAGTGAATGCATGAGATATGTTTATTGTTGTGTGGATGAGTTAAAAGTCATGATTAGTGTAGTGGATTTATTGCTTGATTCTTGTCTTATCTTTGATACTTTTGATTTCATGATTCTTGAAATTTCAATGACCTGAGCATTTTATATATGATATGAGTCTTGATCACCATAACCCATGAGTTTTGAGCCATATATGCCCGTTTCAATGTTGAACGGATGATATTCTTTGATGTGAGTTCCACACATGTGCATTATACTCTAGAACTTGGCTTTGGTCTTATTTGAGGCTACATTAGATAAGGATTTCACATGACATGATTTGAGGCATTTTCTTTGATCTATATTGAGCCACTTTGCCCTATGAGCCTAGCAATGATAAGGATATCCTTTGCTACCCAATTTGTGCTTATAATCCTTTCATTTGGCTAACCACACTTTAAGCCATTTTCCTTCCTTTTTGGAACTCTCTTGTCCTTATGATTAGTAGAGTGAAAAGAAGGAAGGAAGATTGGTGATATGATGAAGAAATTGGTGGCCAAGGTTGAAAGATATTCATGAATGCATGGATTGTTATGAAAAGAAGGTTCAAAGGAAAGTGCTTGCAAGAAATTGAAAAAGGTTGACTTTTTGAAAAATTAAGGTCAAGTTTGACTCTAGTGTTGTGAGTTCACAATTTTGCAAAAAGGGAAGAATGATTCTTTGAAGTGTGATTTTGAAAGAGTATGAAGAGCATGTGTACAATTGCATGAAGAGGTGAATGATCTCCACTTTGATTCCTTCTATGCTTTACTAATCATATTTAGTCACTTTTGTCCATATGTTCCTTCCCTACCAAAGAGCCAACACTACAACCTTTATAAGTCCTCATTGATGTGTGATTGATTTGTCATTACAAGTGGTGGAGAATGTAGACTTGAGCCAAGCTTTTGGTATTATGTGTATGTGGTGTGATGTATGAGTGAGCCTAAACACTTGAGGGTTGAGCCAAACACTTATCTTGAGAGGATCATGACTCATTGATTTGACATTATACTAATTGATTAGATCTTGATAGATGATTTGATTATCTTGTATATTAGATTTTCTTGACATTGAGTGATGATTCTATGGCATTGATCTTATCGCTTTGTTGCTCGAGGCCGAGCAATAATCTAGTTTGGGGGTGTGATTAGGGTGATAATTGCATGTTTTTGCATCCATTTCTATATGGTTTTGATATGCTTATGTTCATATTTGATACTAAAATGATATATTTTGTGCATTTAACCCTTTTTGGCTAGAAAGTTGTGATTATAGGTGGACAGGAGCAAAACAAGGAAGAAATGAGCAAGATTGAAGAAAGTCTGGATTTTTGGAGTCAAGCCAATGGAAATAAATGTTATTCCATGATGAAGAGCTTGAAGAGAGGGTCACAATGAAAGAAGAATCGAGTCAATCGGACTCCTAGAACTCAAGATATGATGAAAACGAGTAGAGTTGAGCATTACCTGAGCTAAGGAGTGGGATAGCAGGAACTCCTCTTCGATCGGCAGCACATCAATGGCGATCGCACGCAAAATCCCTAGAGTGGCAGTCGAAGGCTCGCGCGAGCTGTCGCGCGAGTACGATCGGTAGGAAGCACGCCTGGGTTCAGCAGTCGGCAAATTAGCGCGATCTCGCTGCCGATCAAGATCGGCAGCCACCAAGCTCAAGTTCGGCAGCAGTTCAAAATTTCTGAATTTTCAGGGCTATTTTTGTATTTCACGCTCGTATTTACGCCACTAGCTGGGTTCTTATGATTTCTTCCTACGATTTTATTGATAACATTTGATCTACCGCTTTGATTGTTGATCCGTTTACTCCTGCATTCTCGTCTTAGCTAGAGCTACGTTTCTACCGATTGAATTTCATTTTCCATTATTGGATCATGTTCTAGCATTTTAGAGGTAACTTGTATCTTTTCAATTTCCATTGTAATAGGTAATCCTTCTACATTTCTTGCATAAAGATGATTGTTTCTAGCTTAATTGTTCTTTTGTTTACCATATTAGCCATGGGCTAATTCCTTTATGTGTTGGTGTATGACTCCTATGGAGTAATGTGGTGATCATGTTGATATTTTGAATGCTATGAGTTGTTGTATGATCAATTCTCTACATTGTTGGATTGTATGAATGTTTGGTATGCATAATTGATTTCTAGGGCCACTAGGGAGTTAGTCTCATACGAGAGTAGAGCTATTTTCCTAAATATTCTTGTATTAAGGTCAATGCATGCTAAGTGTTTGATTAAATTCCTAAGATAGTGAGAATTATCATTAGTGAATTGGAAAGACAGTTAGAGGCTTTGATGTGTATCTAGGGATACCTTCTTGCATGTTAGAGTGGCTAGCCGATTGATTGTACAATACCTCATTGCATGATTAAGGGATACTTCACCATGTGAAACATAGGATAGTACACTAGCACATATCTCTCACATTTGCTCACTTTGAAACCCAAGGTGATAGGTAGTTTACTCTTTTAACGCATTAGTAGACAATAGATACCTTTCCTCTTAATTGTTTTGTTTGCCTTCCAATTGAAATAACAAATTTCCCTTACAATTCCCCATCTCCCTTGGGTTCGATAAATATTAAACTTGGTCAAACTTGGCACGACAATAGCAAACACGTACACTTGCGTGAGGACACATTTCCATTGAACAAATAGATTGTGTTTATGGCCTTTGAATTGTACAATAATGAATTGTTCTCCTCCGTGGTCTATTCAAGCTCATTCTTGAGGATTTGGTCTTTATCTTTATCTTCAGTTGTGGTAGGGCTCCAACCTGACAATATGCTCTTCTAGGCACGTTCATCAAGAGCTTTGATGTAACAACTCATCAGACTTTTCCATGTAGCATAATTTGTTCCATCGAGTATAGGAGGACGGGTGATGGATCCACTAGAGTAGATGGCTCCAGGAGAGTAATCCATGACACCTCAACACACAGCACCAAGACCAACACTTAGTACTGTCACGTGATGGATCTGATACCACTTGATAGGGGCGTTGTGGTACCATTGAGTTGAAGTATTGTTCGAAATGTGGTGCGCACACAAGACAACACTTAATGTGTTCAGAATAATGTAGTTAGAATAAGTAAACATCGGATGACTTGAACACAAGGATTTACTCAATCTTTCCACAAACTAAATTAGTTTGTGGCGGCCTCAAGGTAGAAATATCACTAACTTGAAAAAAGTAATTACAAAAACAAATTTGAGAGTTGGAAACATTCCTTCCAAATCTCAAACATAAAATTGGATAAAGTATTAAAACAAGTTCCCAAATGGCAAACCTAGATTGTTAAGTCTAAGCCTACTTCAAGTACAAACTTCCACTACCTGTGAATAGCTCAACAAAATGTATGGGATAATACAATACACGGTGTTGTACATGTTAGGGTTATACTAGAAAGTATGCTTCTACTTTGTATAACTAAACTAAATCTTTGAGCTTTATCTTAAATAAATCTTTTATCACTGTGTTTTCTAAGACATACTTGTATAACTAAAATAAATCTTTTATCACAGTGCTTTGGATAATACTATACACGGTGTTGTACATGTTAGGGTTATTTATTTATTGCAATCCGTTCATATAATAGTACAAGTTACACTATAGATAAATGTGGTGATCCCCGGATAACTCACAGCAAGATCACATTATCAGTTTCTTGTAACAAGTACTAAATTCACAACCTAGACGGGATTTGAACACCCCATTGGTAAACGGTTGATGTGTATATCCCAGATTGGCTTATCTTGACCAAGGGATTGCACTAGTGCATGATGATGTATTGAAGAGGACCTACAGAGAGGAAATTCTTCCGTACGGATTTATTGGATTAAGAATTAGACCTCAGTGGTCATTTTTTTCTAAACCTCTATCCCTTAAATAGGATTGTGTTTGATCAGTGCGTGACACTTTATTTTGTTATGGGTAGAGAGTCAATAAGACTCAATACTTCGCAACTTGGGTGTCTCCATTGAGAACATGACAGTTGCTAAGATTTAATATAGAGGAACGTGTGCTTGGATAATTTGTTTCCTTGGTGGGCTCTTGTTTCCCAAAATCTTGATGATTTCCACGCAAGTGAACGTGGTCGTTGTTGTCGTGGCAAGTTAACCAAGTTAAATATTGAACACAGGGAAACGATGCGATATCAAGCAAGCATTGAATGTCTACAAAAGGCTAATAGCTAGGAAAGCAAGAAAACCATCAAGGATTCTATCTACTATGGCAAAGCAAAGTAAATCCTAACTATCACCTCAAAGAAGTGAGCAAGTGTGAAGTGTACATGGAAGTAATCCTACTATGGTTCCTCTAGAATCCTATCCATCCTAGCATGCAAAAGGTCTCTTGGTGTCTTAGTCAAGCCAACTAGTGTCTAGATCTCTCTACAACACAAGGTAAGCTCTATTGGATGTCTAGATCTCTCTACAACTTCCAATACTCCAATCAAGAGGTCTAGGCTAATATGCAATTCTCATTGGTCATACTAGAAATATATCAAACACTTGGTATGCATAAGGTTCTTATAGCTCAATTCTCATTTCATAGCTAACCATATAAGCCATACATTCCAATTAAACATATCAAACATTCATACAAGTAATTAATAAGAGAACTAATTCAACAAGATCACTAATTCATGCATAGGATTAACAAGAGACTAAGTCCACCATAGTATTCATACAACCATGCATCAAGGATATTAGCCCATGGCTAATTGGAAATGTAAATCAACAATTAAGACATAGACAAACATGATTAACACTAATATGAAATGAAATACAAGAAATCTTACCAAATGTTGAAGAATTGAAATACAAGCATCAAACCTTGAAAAGCTATCTCCTAATCTGGAATGCAAAATGAGAAATTGAACCGTAGAAACGTAGCTTGAATCGATAGAAGAACGTAGGAACAAACGGATCAATATTCCGACGGACGGATCAAAAGTTATGGACAAAAGAAGATTGAATCTAACTAAGAACCCACTAATAACCTCTAATATCTCTCTCTAAAACTACCTAATGATCTAACTAATGAAGATGATAATGCTTGGAAATCTGATCCTTGAGGTATTTATAGTGCCCACAATGCTTGGTCAAAAATGCCCTTCATTAAACTCGCAAAAAGACGAAACTGCCCTTCGAAAATTGGAAATCCGAGCCTTCGCACGAGCACAAGCAGGTGGTCACACGAACGCGGGCTCGTGTGAACGTTCGTGTGACGCTTTGCTGCCCGAACCAGAGGGGTCTCGCATGAACGTGGCTTGTGGTCGCACGAACGTGGCCTGTGGTCGCTCGAGCCCGGCTTCGACTCGTCCAATCGATCCTCGACTTCTTGTTTTCTTCATATCTTGAGTTCTAGATCCCCGATTGACTCGATTCTTTTTCCGTTGCGACCCTCTCTTCGATATCTTCAACATGGTATATCATTTGCCTCCATTGGATGAACTCACATTTTCTGAACTTTTATGAACTTGCTCGTCTTTTGCCAGTTTTTGCTCATTTTCACTACAAAACACATTTTCTTGCCACTAAATGGTTAATAGAATAATTTATACCAAATTACGGTCAAATATGAAAATAAGCACATCAAAACCATATAGAAATGGATGCAAAAACATGCAATTATGACCCTAATCAGCTCTAAACGTTTGTCATGCTAAATCTTGCAAGTGGAATTTGTTTCCGGTATGATGATAAAGAAGAGATGTCCTTACTCCAAGGTTAAGATGTTAAATTAATTAAAGCATTCAGTGGCTTGATTAATTAACGGACAAGAGAATCTTAAATACGGGAAATAATGACCGGGAGCCATATGATTGTAATATGGGTTAAGATGGATAGTGCAACATTAATCCTATAGTGGAGTGAGATTAATGTTAATAGGTTGAATGACATTAGGCTCAATGTTAGAATTCAAGGCCCATTAGGAGGTCCAATCTTAATTCTCCTAAAGGCCCCTCAAGTAGCCCAGTTAAATGTCCAACAATTGACAAGGTGATTAAAAGTAAAAGAAATATTTTGGGCCCATTTTATATTGATATTTTCAAAAATAATAACATATTAAATTCATGAGAGATTTTATGGAAAATAGATATGTATCTTGAATACAAGAATATCTAATAAAATCAAGATCTCATTGAATTAAAATATGGACATAATTTTAAAAAATAATATGAAGAAAAGAAATATCAAGAATTGAATATTTAGTATTCAAGATTATCAAGATTAGAATATTTGATATTCATGATAATCAAGATTTGAAATATTAGATATTCAAGATATTCATGATCTTGTATTCTCATTATAAATATGGGATGATACAAGACTTCATAAAAGTCAATTATTGAAGAGAAATTTTCGAAAATTGCAGAGTCTTGGGCAACAAAATTATTTTTTTCCTTGTGTTGTGATTATTCGTGTGGCCTCCCACCGGGTGTACGAATAAGGACAAGGGAATACTTGAGAAGGCCTTTAAGGTTAATCAAGTAGGTGATTGAGAAGGATTTCGAAAGCAAAAGGGCTCACAGACAATCTCAAAGGACGCCTTTTGTCTCAGAAAGTGTCTTTAACCAAGGGAACAAAGAACGTCTTTTGTCTCAGAAACTGCCTTTTCTCCAAGAGGTATAATTCGCTAAATTCCTTAGTTCAGCATGTTTAGGGCATTACGTGATATTATTTGTTCATATGTTTTGCATGAAAAGCCTGTTGTTGGGTATACAATTATTTGATTTAATTATGTTTAAATCATGATATTAATTGTGAGCTTAAATTTGTATTTAGCGTATATCCCGAATAGATCTGCGTTTAATTTCCCCAACAACTGGTATCAGAGCCGGTTTCGAGCTCTATACGTTAAATTGTAATTTAAGTGTTTAACATTAAATTTGAAAATTGGATAGTAGAATTGCTAGATCTTTTTTTGCAGGTATCCAATTGTCATGGTATTTAATATTTATTTATGCATGCATGTATCATGATGCAGTTTTAAAATCCGATCTGTTCGGATCATTTTTCCCTTAAGAAAATAAACAGGTGGACTAGGATGTTTTAATGTAATAGACTAGTCTAGACGATAGGTTTATTTATTTTTCATAAATAAATTGTAACCGATATCGAACACGAAGAACAGAGATTTTAAGGCCCGGAGACAAAGTTGATGAAATTTTATTGCCGTCGAGTGGGAGCTTAATCGAAACGGATGATAAAGCTTGAAGACGAACGGTGATTATGATATCTCGTAGTCAAAATGAGAAATTAAACCATGACAAGTGGATATGACGTGCCAATTTGTATAATTTGTTTTGATGCATGCTTTATTTATTTAATTTGAAAAAATATTTGAATGCATGAATATCGTGATGAAAAATCTCAACTCCGAATATTACTAAGTGTGTTTTAAATATAATTCGGTATTTTATTCTAGATAATAAAATTGAATTATTTGTCCTCCATGATTTATTTGTTTGTGAAGTCTTTTGGCTATGCATTGACAAGCGCCTTTCTCCCTATCGGATTGGCCAAAAGAAAAGTTCACATGAACGAATTCCCAAAAGGATGATTGTGGATTATTATTAGTGGCGGTATTGACCCTCCCATCGAGTGGCTTACTCAAAACGAAGTAATAATCCTGTATTTAATCATGGTTAATACTTAGGTATAAAATTAGCATTTTATTAATCCCCATCGGAGTCCCTACCGATTTTATATGGTCAAGTGGGAGCCGACTGTTAATTTTGAAATTAAAAGTTTGTTACTTGCATAAATGTGTTTGCATAAACGTCCACACTCATCGTGGCTTATGTGAACTGTTTTAAGATGTCGGCCGATTTATGGTATGTATTTTTTTTTTTAGATTTTATACAAAGCATTATCGAAATTTTTGATAATCTTTGCGAATCGATGCATGTATTGATGCAATGTATATTTTATATCAGTTCAGCATGTCGTCTCCTTTTAATCAACTATTTATAATACTTAAAGATAACAAATTGGAAGGTGAAAACTATGTTGATTGGAAACATCACTTATTTAATGTCCTAACCGCACAACAACACAAATGGGTTTTTGACACACCAAAGCCCCCTACGCCTACGGATGTGTAACGCCCCGCATAGGCAGCAGATTTTTAGTCCTTTAATTATTTTATTTTACGCATGAATTTGAGTGTGAGCAAGGTTTAGTCCTTTAAGTTCCTAAACTTTAGTATTTCTTAATTAATTGCTTAGTATTAGTTCTCCCAATTAGTATTATTTGGACCCTTAAGTTAGTACTTAAGTTTTGAATTATTAAGAGTAAGAGAGACTACTATTATTGTTGAGGTTTTAGTATTAGTCCTCTAAGAATAGTGTTTCCTTAAGTATTAATTCATTAAGGGCATGTCAGTAATTGAGGAATTAAATTTAGGGATTTGACTTTATGAGGATTTGACCAAGAATAGGATTAAATAATACTTGGGATAGTATTAGTAATATTATCGAAAATAAGGAGTCTTAGACCTTAAGCAATTTTCAAAAATTAGGAGGTATTAAGACAAGGATTTCTAGTGTCTTTATTTACGGAAATAAGTCATA
Source organism: Prunella vulgaris (assembly GCA_026898435.1). NCBI lineage: Eukaryota > Viridiplantae > Streptophyta > Magnoliopsida > Lamiales > Lamiaceae > Prunella > Prunella vulgaris. The sequence goes on from JAPKLY010000659.1 coordinate 157,292, forward strand.
TTCTTATGCAAGTGAATAGTACATGCTTGAAAGTTAAGTATCATAAGAATAAAGAGTTATTAAGGATCTTTTAAATAAGGAAATAAGTTGCCAAGTATGGAAATAGAGATACAACAAGATATTGGGCCAATTTTCTTTCCCCTCTTGCAAGATTTCGGCCAAGGCCTTATGCCGCCCCAAACCTTACTTTTCCAACTCTATAAATATGAATTGATGAAGTCCCTAAGACCCTTAGACACCCAAAAATCGGCAGCTACCCATAGCACCAAAATTCGGCAACTTGATGAAGTTCTAGGACCAATTTCGGCAGCAGCTTATAGGCATTAAGAGGGCAGTTTGTTCGAGAGTTTCATAGCAAGGATTAGTCAAGCCAATGTACAACACTTCTTTATTTTCAAAGACAAGAAAAGGTGGGGGTTTAAATATTTAGTTTGATGCAATTATATGTTTAAGTGCTAATATGAATGGATGGTCAACTCTACCATCAATCTATGAATGGACAATCGTCTATATTGTCAAATGAATGTTAAGGATGATCAGCTATATCATCAATGAATGGATACGAAAGTCGTATCATATGTTAAGAAAGAAGGGTATGTTTACATGTTATTGTGTCCTTTATATTTAGACTTCGAACTAACTATCCCCACGGAGTGATTATTTTATAATTGCTCACCCCTCCACCGAATAATATTTTCAGATTTTCAAGAGTAAAGGTGACGAGATTGGCGATGCGGAGGAAGGTGGATGTGATGCGAGTTGAAGAAGAAGTTAATGGATGAAGTTTAATTAATAAATTCTAAGTAGGCTTTTATTTGACTTGCAAGTATTTTTATTATGATTTTCGGCACTTTATGTTTTGCCACTAGACTAGACGTATGCATGTTTTACTTCATTGAGTGCATGGACACGTAGATGCTTGATTTAGGATTTATTATGGTTTGAAGACTTATGGGATTTTTATGGATTTTTATGAGGTACTATTATTATTATGATTATGTGTTAATGGGTTTTAAGAGATAAGTTGATGAATTTAGTTTAATAATATGGCAGCTGATGATTCGAATTTTACATGCATGATTAAGTGGTTAACTTATGTGTTTAATTATTCTTAAGAAAATTAGTTATTGTCCTTAGTTTGCATGATCGATAAGTTAACTTTTATAACTCCAAAAATTATGAAATATTGCCAGAATGTTTGCCATTATTTAAAATGCGTGTTGACCAATTTTCATCAGTTTTTACTCAGTAGAAGTCGAGGTTCCAGTTTTAGTCCTTTATGTGATTCTAGTCTTCAAAATTCTTGTTTTAAAAAAATACCAAATTATGCTCAGCCTGTTTTCGAATTATTGGCAGTGTAATAGCCATAAAAATTATCAAGTTATTTCAGTATTAAACTTGGAGTAAAATCGTTTTAAGTATCAGCTAGCAATTAGTCCTTTATCTTTGTTTTACTGGCTTTTCAAGTGTTTTAAAGATGAATTTTCGTGGAAAGTGTTTATTTTATGTGTAACATGATTTATTTGATTATTTAGAGGTCTTTAACTGATTGGCAAGATAATAGTATTAGAGAAAATGGCTTTTGTATTAGTTAGTGAACTGTTTTTATACACATACGAGTTTGATGAGTACACCCAGGCTGTTTTCGAAAGTTCTGTTTTCAGTAGCTGTACCAGAATTATTTGAGTGTTATTGTATGATTTAATTGATGACTTATATGTTGAAGGATGTTAGAATAAGTTTAATTCACATGTGAATAATTGAATATTATTGAAACATGTTATGTATAATTGTTATGTTATTATCTGGTTTCTAGGAATGTGCTAAGTGAATATTTATTATGATATTTTAGGATTTTACCATTGATGTATAGAGTGAGTTATTTATTGTGAATGTTTGATTTTTATAAGTTCAAAAGGTATTTTCAAAGAAAAGAATTTTTCATAGAAAAGGGTGTACGTTCTGAAGAAGGTTTTTTATTAAATTATTTATTTAAAATCAAGACTTCCGCTGATTTGAGATGCATAGAATTTTAGGGCGTGACAGGATGATACGGATATTGCCGAAAGGGAATATCATAGGGAGTGGATGAAATCCGATGAAATGGCTAGGTGTACCATCTTGGCTTCAATATCAGATGTGTTGCAACACCAACACCAAGATATGGAATCCGTTTCTGATATGATGCTAAACCTTAAGGAGATGTTCGCTAATCAGAATTGTATGGCTAGGCAAATCACCATGCGAGACATGTTATCGCTGAAAGTGGTGGAGGGAACACCCGTAAGGGATCACATTCTCAAGTTGATGGGCTACCTCAACAAGTTAGAGTTACTTGTAGCGGAATATGATGCGGAAACGCAAGTTGATTTCGTTCTCCATTATCTACCAAAAAGTTTTGAGCAGTCCCAGTTGAACTATATGATGAATAATCAAGAGTTCACGTTGGCCCAGCTCTTGCAAGCTTTGGTATCGGCGGAGACACTCATGGGACACCAAACTCAAATCTTGGTGGAAAGCAGTCCGACTTCTTCCGCACCGAAAGGTGGGAAGAAGAAGAAGAAAACCAAAGGCCCGAACCAAGGTAAGAGTAAGGTGACTAATGAGGAAGGGGTTAAGAAAGCTACCGAAGGCAAGTGTTTCAACTGCGGTGAGAAAGGACATTGGAGGACGGCCTGTGCCAAGCCAAAGAAGGCCAGGAAGAAAGGTAATTCCCATTCGTGGGTAGTGGATACGGGAGCCACTGATCATGTATGTTTCACTTTACATGGGTTTCAGAAATCCCGACAACTTAGTGCAAATGAGATCCTCATCACATTGGGCGATGCTACGAGGGTAGCGGCTGTCGCAATGGGAGACGTGCACCTATCTTTTGAATATAGAGTTTTAGTTTTAGAAGTTGTTCTTTATGTTCCCAGTTTTAGGAAGAATTTAATTTCGGTTTATAAATTGTACATTGATGGATACTCAGTTTCTTTTAATAATATTGTTGTTATTTTTTGAAATGATGTGTTCATCTGTTCGGGAATATTATTGAATAATCTTTATACTATTAAAAGTGCACACCAAACGCAAAATGCTTCTTATAACACATCGACTATTTCTAAGAAAAGAAAATTTTCTTCAACCGTGAACGAAACACTTCTATGGCATCTAAGAGTTGGTCATATTAATCTAAAGAGAATTCAAAGGTTGGTGGCGAACGGCTCGTTGGAGTCTCTCAATGTTGAGCCGTTTACAACGTGTGAATCTTCTTTAGAGGGAAAAATGACCAAGAGGGCCTTCGGGGCCAAGGGGAATAGAGCTTGTGAAGTGTTGGAAATCGTTCACACTGACCTATGTGGGCTAATGTAGGTTCAAGCTAGAGGAGGTTTTGAGTATTTCGTAACTTTTACGGATAATTATTCAAGATAAGGGTACGTTTACCTTATGCGGTGCAAATCGAAAACCGTTGATAAATTCAAAGAGTTCAAAGCTGAGGCCGAGAAACATAGGGGAAAGAGTATCAAGTTCCTACGATCGGATCGTGGGGGCGAATACCTTAGCAATGAATTTTTGACCTACTTGTCAAGTGAAGGGATTGTATCCCAATTGATCGCACCCGGTACCCCTCAACAAAATGGGGTTGCGGAACGAAGAAATATAACTCTTTTAGAAATGATCAGATCTATAATGAGTTATTCGGAGTTACCCAAGTCGTTGTGGGGCTATGCCTTGGAAACAACGGGCTCACATTCTAAACTTGGTGCCATCCAAATCGGTTCCTAAAACTCCTAAAGAATTGTGGACCGGGCGTAACCCTAGTTTGAGACACATAATGATTTGGGGGTGTCCGACATATGTGTTGGATAAGGAAGCCGAAAAATTGGATCCACGTTCGGAATTAAGGTTGTTTGTAGGATACCCTATAGGAACGCAAGGGGGTATGTTCTATAGTCTCAAGGACCAAAGAATCGTATATGTGAGCGCAAAAGTGAACAATAGAAAGCGCAAAAGTGAGATCACCTTATATGAAATAAAAGGGCCTAATCCTATACCAAAGGTACAAGTTGATGTACCACGTGACACACCAACACAACCGAAGCCTCGCCGTAGTGGGAGGGTTGTGAGATAACCCGAGAGATTCATGTTCGTGGGAGAGTCATCTGACTTGGTCCCCGGGGAAGATGAATTAGACCCATGGACATACGACGAAGCACTCCAACACAAGGATGCAGATTCTTGGCAAATAGCAATGAAAGCCGAGATGAGGTCTATGCAAATGGATGTCAAGACAACTTTCCTTAAGGGAAGTCTTGAAGAAGAAATCTATATGTATCAACCCGAAGGCTTTACTGAAAAAGCCCAGAGCACCTTGTATACAAGCTTAAAAGGTCTATCTACGGACTTAAGCAAGCATCGCGAGCTTGGAATCAATGTTTTGATCAAGTAATAAAATCTTACGGTTTTGATCAAAATGAATTTGAGAGTTGTGTGTACGGAACTGCCGTGGTATTCTTGGTACTATACATAGACGACATTTTGCTCATTTGAAACAATGTGGCGGTGTTGTCAGACGTGAGGGTATGGTTGTCAAATTATTTTGATATGAAGGACTTAGGGGAAGCCGGTCATATCTTAGGGATCAAGATTACTCGAGATCGCAAGAAAAGAATGATCGGCTTATCGCAAGTTTCATACATAGATACTATTTTGAAACGGTTTAGCATGCAGAATTCAAAGAATGGTTTTGTACCTTTTAGACATGGAATTAATCTGTCGAAAAAGATGTGTCCGAAGACACCAGAAGAGATAGATTACATGAAAGGCATCCCATATGCTTCGGCAGTTGGAAGCCTCATGTATGCTATGCTATGTACGAGACTGGATATCTGCTTTGCCGTAGGCATGGTAGCACGATATCAAAGTAACCCCGGGAAAGAGCGTTGGACGACTGTTAAAAATATTCTGAAATATCTCAAGTGAACTCGAGATAGAATGTTGGTTTATCAGTTAGATAGTATAATCCCCGTTAGTTATTCAGACTCAGATTTCCAATCAGATATAAATTCCATATAGATCTACCTCGGGTAATGTTTTTCGTTTAGGGAAGGAGTCATGATATGGTGAAGTGTGCATCACTGATTCTACCGTGGAAGCCAAATAAGTAACTGCTTATGGGGCAGTGAAGGAATCGGTTTGGCTCAAGATCTTCCAAGTAGACTTTGATAAAATTCCGAATTTGTCTAGCATTGTATGCTAGGGCAGTTACTTATTCAAGGGAACCAAGAGTCCACAAGGCCAACAATCACATTTAAGGATATACAATCTTAGACGACTAATCGTTAAGAGAGGAGACGAAGATATGGCAAAGATCGCTGTTGGGACAATCTGAGTATTTTGATTAGATCCCAAAACACCTGATAAATTTGCCTAAGTACAGTTGTTCAGGATTGTTCAGGATAGTCAGGTTAGGGATTCAGTTCAGGGGAACATGTTGAAGACTGAAGAATATTGGAGTCGACCCAATTATTTGAAGTCTGAAGTGCAATTCATCCTGAAGAAGGTCAGAGTCAGTCTTGCTGAAGATTGCCTGAACTGAAGCTGAAGACCGAAGCTTGAAGATCCATCCTAAAGACAATCCAGAGTTCCATTGACTGATGTCTCTACTGAGTACACTAAGCATGCTCAGGACAGGACTCAATCAGTGAAGACTAAGTGTAATCTATCAGGCCGAGCTGAATGCTCGTAAGACCTGACTTAGGCCTTGGGTCAGTTTATCTGACTCATGTAAGTCCAAAGCAAAAAGGTTACACATACTGGGATGAATAATCTATCAGGCCGAGTTGAATGCTCGTAAGACTTGACTTAGGCCTTGGTTAAGTTTACCTGATCCAAGTAAGTCCAAAGTAAAAAGGTTATTTATGCTATGGGACAAAGAGATAAAGAGAATGTCAGTAAGACTCCGATAAAGACAAACATTTAGGCTGAGTTATTAACAAGAAGCTCAGAGTATTTAATATACGAGGAAGGACAAGTGTCAGATGGTCAACTAGCCGTTTGTACAGAGAGTCAATGAATTTTCGACACGCATGTACGGAGTCTACGCAGCAGTTAATGCGGCATTTAATGCGTCTCAGAGTTGCAGGCGGTGGGACAAAGATTGCCAGATTAAGCATGGTAATTAGGTCAACAGTACTTCTAGCCTGCAACCACCCTAAAGTAGGAAAGATTTGGGTAGATCTCCTCCAACGGTTCTACTTTGAATCTCTCCTATAAATACAGAAAGTTTTGCACCCATTCAAGGCTAACGGGAAATTTCCAAGCGAAAGCTCTCATGAATCCTAGCACTCAAAGCATACTTTGAACAACACTCTGCAATTAACTTTCCCTAGTGTTGTGATAGGATTCACTCTGTATTTTCTTAGTTTTGATAGCTCTAATCTTTAGCATTACTTTGTATTGCTAGGGCTATCCTTAGTTGGAAACCAAGAATACCAAACCACTCAGGGAGTGAGATTTGTTGGTTAGAAGGACTGGGACTTGTAAAATGCCCAGGGGTCAGTTCCTAAGAGAGGAAGTTTGCTATTCGTGTCCCTTGGCACGTAAAAACCAAGTACCTATCTTCAGGGTTTTGAGGATAGCTTTCTGTTAAATCAGACCATGGACGTAGGAGTTGGTTATCTCTGAACCACGTTAAAAAGACCCTTGTGTGTTCATTTACATTCTTGTTCAGCATCATAACTGTCATCATATTAAATTGAGCATACCGCAATGTTTAGAAAACTATCAGGACTGACTCTTCATCCCGGTCAGTAAAACTGTGCACCAGCCTTAACCACCATTTACTAAGCAAACTCAGAGAAAACATTTTCAGAAACTAAAATGAGTAGATTCTAAGGCCTCACTTTCCGCACGTACTCTAGCTTACTGAGATAGTAGTCCAACTGACTTGCTTCTGAGTAGTCAGTAGGTTTGTTATCTCTACTGCTTCTGAGCACATTACTCAAACTCAGCCTATCTGACTCCATTACTGACTTGTCCCTGCTGCCCATGCGGACTATCAGTTTTGCTGAGTATCATCAGGATCTTCCTGACTGAGCGTGTTAGAGCATTTTTTTGAGTATTCAGAAAAATCTGACATCAGTGTATTCCCCCCCATACACTGATTATACTCATTTCGGGACCAACAAGTGGTATCAGAGCAGTGGCTCAAAAGACCACTAACTTTGTTTACCAATAGTTTCTGAGGAGAAACTTTTGGTGGTCAACTGAACAGATCTTGTTTCTGAAAACTTGCATTCATGGCATCCGGTTCTAAGCACCTTGAAGGCAGTCTTCCTGAATTCTCTATTGATAATTATGATTATTGGAAATTTAGGGTCCTTGCACATCTCTACTCCATCCATGATCAGATGCCCCAGGTGATTGAGCATGGTCCGATCAGATTTATGAGGAATCTTCAGACCACCTGGCCCGTAGCTGGCAATGTCCCTGTTCCGGCTACTGGAGATGAGCCTGTGGAGAAGTCCGTGCTTACTGTTGATCAGATTAAGCAAATCGGACTGGATAATGTTGCAAAGAACATTATACTCCACAATGTTTCTTACGAGAACTCAATTTGGCTCATGCGTCTGAGAACTGCGAAGGAGATCTAGGATGCACTGAAGGAGATGAGTGAGGGCTCAGAGAAGATCAAGGAGAACAAGCATGATCTTGCTATCAGGAAGTTTGAGGCCTTTCGGATGTTATAAGGAGACTCCATCAATCAGATGGAAGCTCGGTTCATTAACATGAAGAACGAGCTAGCAACCCTTGGGAAGGATTTTTCCAAGAGGGAGGTGTCGTCTAAAATCCTGAACTGTCTCCCTGAAAGATGGGACACAGGAGTGATCTTGTTGAAGAACACTCAGGACCTTACAAACAATCCTTACTCTCACCTATTCTCAGAGTTGAAGGCTCTGGAATTCGACCTCGATAAGAGGAAGAAGAAGGGTGCTGTCAGTGAGGAGAAGATACCTGAGAAGAAAAAAAGAGTGGCTCTTAAAGCTACTCCTGATCCTGAGGCTGGATCTGGCTCGAAATCACCCAGAGAGATGAACAAGGACGAGCTAGCCCTGGAGTGCAGCCTGATGGCACATAGATTCGAGAAGCTGAACTCTCATTTCAGAAGGTATAAGAAATTTTATACTGACAATCGTGACCGCAGGTATTCCAGCCCCAGGAGATCGAGCCCCAGGAGGGAAGAGATGAGGGGTTCTGATTCCAGGAGAGAGAGAGAGAGGAACCTGAGCGACACAGAGATGAGAAAAGCTCCAAGAGGAGAGATGATGCTGATCCCAGAAGATCCAGCTCCAAGCCTAAAAGATCATCAGGGAGCCGGAGGGAGACATCTGATAAAAGGTACACTGACAAAAAGGGTGTTTCTGATGTAGATCAGTGTTACCACTGCCACAAGACCGGACATTATCAGTATGATTGTTCGGAGCTCAGTGCTCGACAGAGAGAAGATCGGAGAGCCAACAGAGAGCTCAGGGCATCAGACCGAAGAGCAATGCTTGCTGAGCATTCCTCAGATTCAGATGGCCCAGGATGCCGGTCCCCTGAACTCTTCTCCGATGAGGAGTATGATGATCTCTGCCTGATGGCGGATGATGAGGTATGTTCTTCTGCCTCTTCTCCTGATCACGCACCTGAGCTTAGCTCAGACTCAGCAGGAGAACACGGCCTTCAGCTCGCCCTAGAGCAATTGATGGTTGACTTCTCAAGGCTGCAGGAGACTCATACTCACACAGTGGATGTGAATGCACAACTGAGTGGGGTGAATGATCGGTTAACTGAGTCTCTCAGATTGAGAGATACAGAGGAAGCCCTCAGACTAGTAAATCTTCAGGAAGAGTTGCTTCATGCTCGGAATAAGCATGATGAAACTATACTAGAGGTGTAATTAGCTCACTGATTGAGACTCGTGACACTTATCTGTTCCTCGCTCAGGAACAACTGATGATTGAGCGAATTGCTCTTTGAGAGATTTTCGAAACTGAGTGGCAAGCTCGCCTTCGTGCTGAGCAAACTGCTTGGGATATTGAGCTGATCTCAAAGGAGAATGCTCATGAAAAACTGGTGCTTCAGTACACCACTGACATTGAGGCCCTGAAAAAGGAAAATGAGAAGCAGAAGAAGTTACACACATCTACCCAAGTGGTTGATGAGTTAACAAGTTTCTCTCAGCTGACTGTTGGTGCTAAAGCTGGGTTAGGCTATGATTCCTCAAAAGACCCAAAGGGCAAGAAAAAGAGAGGTGCTTCAGGGAGCAACTCTCAGAAAAAGTTTGTCCCTGCCCAAATTGATGACAAGGGCCCTAGTGTTGCTCATCAGGATAAGGGCAAAGGAAAGGAGAAAATGCCTACTGAACCTGTCAGGCAAAGGACTGAGAAACAAAAGCCAAAATCCAAGGGAAAGGCTAATACTTCTCATCCTAAGTCGAGGAAGACAGACCAAGGGAACTCCAAGGCTCAGCCTAGAAATGCTCAGGGTGGATGGAATTCCGGTCAGGGGAGGCCTCAGGCAAGGCCGAGGAATACTGAGGTGCAGAGGCCTCACACAGGGCATAGGGCCCATCAGGAGCGTCCCAATCCTCAGAGTAGAAGGACAAACCAAATGGCCCCTGAAAGGCAACGGAGGTCAGGCCCGAGCTACTCCTTCCCAGGACCAACGTCAGCCCAACGCACCCAGGCCTAGGAGGAACAGGAGGCCCGCCCCCAGGAATCAATCCTGGGCTCCTGGGACTCAGGCTGACACCCATACACCCTCAACTTCCAAGGCACAGAGGAAGAAGAGGACTGTGTGTGTTCCTGTTTCAGGGAGACAGGTTCACACTTCTGATGCCATCAGAATTGTTAAACAAATCTGGATCCCGAAGGGTATGGCTGACTCTGTAGGACCCAATACGAGATGGGTACCTGAGTCCTGATTCTTTTCAGGTCACTGCGGGCTACAAGAAGTGGAAGGAGGATCTGATGATGGACTGGTACTTGGACTCAGGGTGTTCCAGGCACATGACCGGATTTAGTGATCTCCTTCAGGACTACGTAGCTCAGGAAGGCCCGCAGGTAACCTTTGGTGATAACTCTAAGGGTTTCACCAGAGGATTCGGTACCCTTATTTTTAGTTTTGTTAGAGTGCTTAATGTATCCTATGTTGAGGGTCTTAGGAATAACCTGCTTTCGGTCAGTCAGTTTTGTGACCGTGGATATAGTGTAGAGTTTACATCTAACATATGCCTTGTGAAAGACAAATCTACAGTGAAGGTTCTAATTACAGGTGTCAGGAGAGGAAATGTATATTTTGCTGACTTCAAGAGTAGCTCTCCTGAAACTTGTTTGGTCGCTAATAGCTCATTTGAGCTCAGTTGGCTTTGGCATAAACGCCTGAGTCACTTAAACTTCAAGATTATTAACAAAATCTCTCGACTTTCTCTTGTAGAGTGTCTACCTAAGGAAGTTTTTAGCAAAGACCACGTGTGAGGAGCATGTCAGGAAGGCAAGCAAACTAAAGCTTCATTCAAAGAGAAAGATGTCTTCTCAACTGACAGAGTGCTTCAGCTCCAGCACATGGATCTCTTTGGGCCGATTATTCCTGTCAGTATGATTGGTAGAAAATATACCCTTGTTGTTGTTGATGATTATTCCATGTACACATGGGTTATTTTCTTGCTGAACAAGAAGGAGACTCAGGTCAAGCTTCCAGAGTTACTCCAAAAATTGAGTACTGATTAGGGTCAGAGCATCGTCAGGATCAGATCAGATCGGGCAACTGAGTTTATTAACTTAATTATAACTTATTTTTGTACTGACCTTGGTATTGCTCATGAGACTTCTACAGCCAGGACCCCTTAGCAGAATAGGGTAGCTGAAAGAAGGAACCGGACCCTGAAGGAAGCTGCCCGGACCATGTTGGCTGAGTCGGGATTGCCCAAGAAGTACTGGGCTGAAGCAATCAACACTGCTTGCTACACTCAGAACCGATCTATGCTGAACAAATAACATGCTCAGACATCTTATGAAAAGTGGAACAAAAGGAAGCCTCGCATCTCCTATTTCCATATTTTTTGGTGTAAGTGTTTCATCCTGAATAATGGGAAAGACCAGCATAAAGCCTTCGATAGGATACTCCTCAGTCAGCAAAGCTTTCAGGGTGTATAACTATCGGACCATTTGTGTGGAGGAAACACCTCATGTTGTGTTTGATTAGACTGCATCAGTGCTTATAAAATAGGTTTCGAGTCCTGACACTGAGGGGGTTACCAAGAGGGTGACAAGACTAAGCCTAAAAAATCCAGAGTTCAAGGTCAAATTCGTAAATGCTCCCAAGGGATGGGATGATACTGACGATCAGGATGGACCTCAGGTTAACCCTCAGCAAGCCCCAGCCTCGGCGAATGTTGAGTCTCAGACTCATCCTGAGGTACGTACTGTCTGTGATGATGCTTCAGCACCTGAGACAGTTACTGAGTCCAACACTGTAGGGGGAAACAATGTCCCTAATATTGGTCAACCCTCAGGAAATGACTCAGAATCCCCTGTTCTTGCTCATTTCGCCTCTATTCCTATCATTGTTGTAAAATTTCATGTTCAGCCGAGGGAACGTTAGCAGCTCCCAGTGCAACCGTCAGCAGGAGGCAGTGGCTAGACGATCACTCATTGGCTGACATAATTGGTGATGTCAATGAGGGGGTCAGGACAAGGTTGCCCTTTGGTGAGAGTGCTATGTTTTGTTGTTTCCTGAGTGATCAGGAACCTAAGAACATAGAAGAAGCTCTCGCTGACCCCAACTGAATCCTAGCCATGCAGGATGAGCTCAATCAGTTTGAGCGGAATCAGGTTTGGGAGTTAGTTGAGAGACCTAGGTGTCAACATATAATTGTCACCAAGTGGGTCTTCAAGAACAAGAGGGATGAGAAGAATGTTGTAGTCAGAACAAGGCCAGACTAGTGGCAAAGAGTTACTCTCAGGACGAAAGGATCGACTATGATGAGACCTTTGCTCCAGTCGCAAGATTAGAGGCAATCAGGCTATTCTTGGCATATGCAACATTCAAGAAGTTCAAAGTGTATCAGATGGACGTGAAGAGTGCCTTTCTGAATGGTGTACTGAACGAGGAGGTTTATGTTGAGCAACCTACAGGGTTCGAAGTTGGGAATAAAGTATATCACCTAAAGAAAGCCCTTTATGGCCTGAAGCAAGCTCCGAGAGCTTGGTATGATACACTTTCCCAGTTCCTGATAGACCACGGGTTCGTGAAAGGAACAGTGGACAGGTCACTCTTTAGGATATCCGAAGGGGAAGACATTCTCTTTGTTCAGATTTATGTGGATGACATAATATTTGGATCTCCTAATCTGAAGCTTTGTGAGACATTCTCCAAGCTGATGACTGAGTTCGCACATCAAATCAATTATTGTTCGTGCGTGGAGATCTATTGTCAATGGTTATGTAGTTCCTAAGAGTCCACCAGATGAGGATGGCGATGCAACTCATAAGCCTGAATCTGAATGGACACAAGAAAAAATCACATTGTCTAGTTTAAATGAAAAGGCACTAAATGCTATCTTTACTTGGGTGGACATGCATATGTTTATGCTTATTCAAAATTGTCCAATAGCTAAAGATGCATTGGATACCCTTCAAAATCATTGTGAGGGTAATGCAAGTGTCTGAGAAAAAAAGCTTTGTATGCTCATGAGTAAATTTGAACGTTTGAGAATGGAAGAAAATGATGATATTTCATCTTATTTTGAAAATTTAATTGATATCTAAAATGAATGTCAATTGCTTGGTGAGCCAATGACCAACAAACAACTTGTTTCTAAAGCTCTTCGTTCTCTTCCTGAAAATTTAATATAAAAGTCTCCTCTATTGAAGAAGCTCATAATCTTGCTACCATGGATCTCAACACTTTGATGAGTATCCTTAAGACTTTTGAAATGAATCTCTCTAATCAGAGAGAATCTTACAAAGATAAGAATAAGGCTTTTCAAGCTCAATCCTTAGAGGATAAAACCGATGAGGAGTTTGAAACTTTTGAAGAAATTAGTGAAGGAGTTGATGTTGCTTTGATCACTCGCAAATACAATTCAATGGTAAGAAAGTTTAACAGTGAGAATTTGCAATTCAAGTATAAAGAGAAACAAACTAATGTTGTTGGTCAAATGCCAAAAAGAACCTTTCCTCAAAATAAAAATGAAAATTCATTGAGAAGGACGGCTTCTGATCGAAATAAATTTGATCCCGAGCAACTCGAGTCCATCCAATGTCATACATGTTCAGGTTGGGGTCATTACGCGAATGAATGCGCAAATACCTTGAGAAAATGTTGTAAGAATTTGTGGGTGTCCCTCAGTGATGATGAGGAGGATGTAGAGGAGGAGGAATTTAGCCAAAAGATAATGTTGGCTACATTGAATCAGCATCTCTGTCCGATTGTGATGTTGTTGACCCCGATGTGATCACATTGTTGTCAACATTCAGCAGGTTTAACTGTTTTGGTGTTTCTAAATTAAACTGTTTTCATGGGTCTATTAATGATGCAGAGTTTCAAGAGGAGGATGAAATGGACAAAGATTCTATCATCATGGAGTTGCAGGGTCGCTATAAAGCTTTACTAAAGGAATGGAAGAAACAAGCTTTGAAGGCAGAAAAAATGTCTAGTGAAAATGAAAAGTTAAGGAGTTCTGTCACAAGGTAAGAAGTACTGCTTACCAAAAAGGATGTTGAATTGAGTAAAGTATTGTCCAAGTTTGATCTTGTTGAGGCTACTTTTACCAAACTCAACACTAGCACTTCAAAATTAAATGAGGTACTTAACTTGGGTAAGTCAAATACATCAGGTCTTGGATTTCAAGATTCTTTAGACAATATTTGTTCAAATATTTTTGGAAATAAGGATGAAGTTGTTTTTATTAAAGAAAAAGGTAATGAAGCTGTTAAGCCAATAAACAAGTCTAGGAAACTAAAATATGTGTGTCACTATTGTTTTGCACCAGGACATATCAAACGTTTTTGTTTTAAACTTCAAAACCTGTTCAGGGAACAGATGTTGCCTACCATGTTGCCCAACATCGACGGCAACATCTCAACCCAGAAAAAGAAAATTGTCTATAAGAAAATTTGGATGCCTAAATCTGATGTAAAATGCAATGTAGTTTACATTGCCTTAAAGACTAACATTGCAAGTTCTTAGTACTTTGATAGTGGGTGTTCACGTCACATGACAGGCACCAAATAATTTTTAAAAGACTATGAATTTATTCATGGTGGAATTGTGAATTAAGGCGGTGGCTCCAAAGGAAAGATTGTTGGCAAAGGAACACTGGGCGTTCTTGGATTTCATTCGTTAAGGAATGTTTTACATGTTGACGGTCTTATGGCTAATTTAATTAGCATAAGCCAACTTTGCGATGATGATTTGGAGGTCAAGTTTAACAAAAATTCTTGCAAAGATTTTGATAATTTTAACAATTATGTCATGACAGGAAAAAGGTCAAATGATAATTGCTACCTAGTTGGTGAACAAGAGATGTGAAATAACGTGGGACTGGATGATACAACTTTGTGGCACCAAAAGTTGGGACATGTCAACTATCGCAACCTAGAAAATTTGGAAAAATTTGATGGGGTAAAGGGACTTCCTAAACTTGATCACAAAGGCAAGGTAGTGTGTGAAGACTGCCTTAAAGGTAAATAAACTCCTATTCCACATAATGTTGTCCAACATGACGGGCAACATTCAGGTATATCTCATTGTTTTCAGCTTTTGCATATTGATTTGATGGGTCCTGTTGAAGTAGACAGTCTTGGAGGCATGAGGTATTCGTATGTCATATTTGATGATTTTTCTTGGTATACTTGGTGTTGGTCCCGAAACGAGTATAATCAGTGTATGGGGGGGAATACACTGATGTCAGATTTTTCTGAAAGACTCAGAAAAATGCTCTAACACGCTCAGTCAGGATTTCCTGAATTACTCACTAAACTGAAGGTCCACAGCGGCAGCAGGGACAATTCAGTAACGAGTCAGATAAGCTGAGTGTGAGTAAAGTGCTCAGAGGGTCAGTAGAGATAACAAACCTACTGATCGCCCGTAAGCTAGTCAGTTGGACTACTATCTCTGTGAGCTAGAGTACGTGCGGAAAGTGAGCCCTAAGTTTCTACTCGTTTTAGTTTCTGAAAATGTTTTCTCTGAGTTTGCTTAGTAAACTGGTGGATAAGGTATTAAGATTCAAGGTGATTGATTCAGTCCTTAATATAAGAATAATGCCGAATGTTCAGTTTTGTATGATGACAATTATGATCCTGAACAAGAATGTAAATCAGCACACAAGGGTCTTTTTAACATGGTTCGGAGATAACCAACTCCTACGTCCACGTCCTGATTTAACAGGAAGCTACCCTCAAAACCCTGAGGATAGGTACTTGGGTTTTACGTAGCAAGGGACACGGATAGCGAACTTCCTCTCTTAGGAACTGACCCCTGGGCGTTTTACAAGTCTCAGTCCTTCTAAACAACCAATCTCACACCCTGAGTGGTTTGGTATTCTTGGTTTCCAAATAAGATAGCTCTAGCAATACAAAACAATGCTAAATATTAGAGCTATCGTTCTAAGCAAATACAGCACTAGGGAAATTTAATTGCAGAGTGTTGTTCAAAGTATGCTTTGAGTGCTTAGATTCTTGAGAGCTTTCACTTGGAAATTTCCCGTTAGCCTTGAATGGGTGCAAGGCTCTCTGTATTTATAGTCAAGATTCAAAATAGATCCGTTGGAGGAGATCTACCCAAATCTTTCCTATTTTAGGGTAGTTGCAGGCTAGATGTACTGTTGACCTAATCACCATGCTTAATCTGGCAATTTTGTCCTGCCGCCTGCAATTCTGAGACCCATTAAATGCCGCATTAAATGCTACGCAAACTCCGTACATGCGTGTCGAAAGATCATTGGTTTTCCGTTCAAACGGCTAGTTGACCTTCTATTCCTCGTACATTCAATACTCTGAGTCTCTTGTTAATAATTCAGCCTGAACATTTGTCTTTATCGGAGTCTTGCTGACATTCTATTTGTCTCTTTGTCCCATAGCATAAATAACATTTTTGCTTTGGACTTACATGATTCAGGTAAACTGAACCAATGCCTAAGTCAGGTCTTATGTGCATTCAGCACAGCCTGATAGGTTATTCAGCCCAGTATGTGTAACCTTTTTGCTTTGTGTTGGGACAATCTGAGTATTTTGATTAGATCCCAAAATCCCTGATGAATTTACCTAAGTATAGTATTCAGGATAAAATAGTTCAGGATAGTTAGGTTAGAAATTCAGTACAGGAGGACCATGCTAAAGACTGAAGAATATTGGAGTCGACCCAATTTACTGAAGTCTGAAGTGTAACCATTCTGAAGGAGTCAGTCAGTCTCGCTGAAGATTGTCTGTTCTGAAGCTGAAGATCGAAGCCTGCTGATTCATCCTGAAGTCATTCCTGAAGTACCATTGTCTGATGTTTCTACTGAATACACTAAGCATGTTCAGGATAGAACTCAGTCAGTGAAGAGTAAAGTGTTACCTATCAGGCTGTGCTGAATGCACATAGGACCTGACTTAGGCCTTGGTTCAGTTCACCTGAATCCTGTAAGTCCGAAGCAAAAAGGTAACACATACTGAGCTGAATAACCTATCAGGCTGTGCTGAATGCACGTAGGACCTGACTCAGGCTTTGGTTCAGATCACCTGAATCATGTCAGTCCAAAGCAAAAGGTTATTTATGCTATGGGACAAGAGATAAAAAGAATGTCAGTAAGACTCCATTAAGACACGTTCAGACTGAGTTATTAACAAGAGACTCAGAGCATTGAATGTACGAGGAAGGATAAATGTCTGAAGGTCAACTAGCCGTTATAGCGGAAAGCCAATGATCTTTCGACACGCAAGCACGGAGTTTGCGCAGCATTTAATGCGGCATTTAATGCGTCTCAAAAGGTTGCAGGTGATGTGACAACTTGCCAGAATAAGCATGGCGGGTAGGTCGAACAGTATTTCTAGCCTGCAATCTACCTAAAATAGGAAAGATTTGATTTGATCTCCTCCAACGGATCTATTTTGAATCTCGCCTATAAATATGGAGAACCTTGCACCCATTCAAGGTTAACGGGAAATTTCCAAGAGAAAACTCTCAAGAATCCAAGAACTCAAAGCATATCATAAACAACACTCTGCAATTAAATTACCCTAGTGTAGTAGTAGGATTCACTCTGTATTTGCTTAGATTGATAGCTCTATTATTTAGCATTGATCTGTATTGCTAGAGCTATCTTAGTTGGAAACCAGAATACCAAACCTCTCAATGTGTGAGTTAGGTTGGTTAGAAGGACTGGGACTTGTAAAACGCCCAGGGGTCAGTTCCTAAGAGAGGAAGTTGGCTACTCGTGTCCCTTGGCACGCAAAAACCAAGTACCTATCCTCAGGGTTTTGAGGATAGTTTCCTGTTAAATCAGGTTGTGGACGTAGGAGTTGGTTATCTCCGAACCACGTTAAAAAGTCCCATGTATGCTGATTTATTGTTTTATTCAGGATCATAAATGTCATCATATTAAACTGAACATACTGCATTGGTTTTAACTTCAGGACTGAATCAATCATCCTGAATCTGAATATTGTGCATTCATCCTTAACCACCAATTTACTAAGCAACTCAGACAAAATGATTTCAGAAACTAAAACGAGTAGAATCTAAGGGCTCACTTTCCGCACGTACTCTGACTCACTGAGATAGTAGTCCAACTGACTCGCTTCCGAGCAGTCAGTAGGTTTGTTATCTCTACTGAGCTTCCGAGCACTTTACTCACACTCAGTTTATCTGACTCGTTACTGAACCGTCCCTGCTGCCCCTGTGGACATTCAGCATACTGAGTACTTCAGGGAATCCTGACTGAGTGCGTTTGAGCATTTTTCTGAGTCTTTCAGAAAAATCTGACATCAGTGTATTCCCCCCCCCCATACACTAATTTAACTCGTTTCGGGACCAACACTTTGGACTTAATTGATTCAGGTAAACTGAACCAAGGCCCAAGTCAGGTCTTATGTGCATTCAGCACAACTTGATAGGTTATACATACTCTTCACTGACTAAGTTCTGTCCTGAGTATGCTTAGTGTACTCAGTAGAAACATCAGCCAATGGTACTTCCGGATTGTCTTCAGGACAGATCATCAGGCTTCGTTCTTCAGCTTCAGTTCAAGCAATCTTCAGCAAGACTGACTCTGACTTCTTCAGGATGGATTGAACTTCAGACTTCAGTAAATTAGGTCGACTCCAATATTCTTCAGTCTTCAGCACATTCCCCCTGAACTGAATTCCTAACCTAACTATCCTGAACTAGACAATCCTGAACAACTGTACTTAGGCAAATTCATCAGGGGTTTTGGGATCTAATTAAAATACTCAGATTGTCCCAACAATTTCCCCCTTTTTGATGATGCCAAAACCCTTAAGCAAATTCCTATTCCTCTATACAATCAACTGACTTAGTCAGTGAAAAACAACTCAGTACCACCTGACAAACTAGGCACTTAGTCTATAAGATAAAAACAAGGAATGGGTTAGTACAGTTCTTGATAAGGATACATAAAAGTAAATTCAGGAGTCAACAAGAAGTTGTACTCAGGAAAATAAAATAACTTCATTGATTGATATAAGAGTTACAATTATCCTACAGCTATTACAATTTCCTGAACAACTAACTCCTGATCTAGTCTTCATCCTTATTTCAAGCAGCTTGAGGAATTTCATACATCTCGAGGACTCCGTTCAGGACCTATTTCATCCTGTTCCAATCACCAATTGCTCCGGCAACACGTCCTACTCTGGCGACTTCTTCAGAAATTGCTTTCCGGTCCAGTTGCTTGGAGTTTCTGAAGAGAGGGGGAGGATACTTGATGAATTCCGGAGGAGCGATCTCTACACCTTCAGTGTCAGCTTATCAGATAATTTCAGCCCAGAGATTCGAATGCTCCTGTGCCATCCAGTGATGGAGTATGACGTCTTTATCTTCAGTTTGACCGTGCCATAACCCCACCACATAGAATAGATAGGCCACCTATTCAGGATCAGAATCCATACCTCCAACATCTCAATCGGAAGGAAATCCTCCACAAACTAAAGAGGCGGAGGACCTTGACCAGGTTTGACCACTATCTTCCTCTGAGTCTTCTTCCGAGATCCAGAAGGCACATATTTCTTCTTTTGAACCTGCGTAGTCAGGTACTCATTGGACTCTTTCAAATGTTGGATCTGACTGAGTAGCGATATCTCCTTCATCTTCTCTAACTTCTCCGCCGCAGTCATTACCATCTTCTTCTGAGTGGTCGTCCCCGGGTGCATTTGTTCCTCCATCTCAGTATATAAGGGTTCAAGGGCAGGATCTTCAGAGGACCTCAGCTTCTTAAGATCTGAGCCTTCAGCAGAGACGGACCTAGTCCTTTTCCTGTCCGCAACTTTCAGTTCTAGGGGAAAGATCTTCTTCTTGGCTTTTCCAGCAACAATCTGCTTCTTCCCTTCTTCCCCCTTTTTGGCATCATCGTCGTTGATTTGGCCAATGACCTCGTTTACTGACTCCACCAACAAGGTGAACTGACTGTCCATCTCAGTCTGCTTAGCCTGAAGTTGCCCTATTTGCCCGGCCATCCCTTTCAGATCAACACTGAGCTTATAAATAGCTGAATTGTGTTCAGCCTTCAGCCGTCCTTCGAAGTCCTTCATGCGGTTGTCCAGGGCAGAGGCAATCTCCATTTTCTCTTGTTCTGACATTTCACTCAGTAGCTCCGCCTTCATTTCAGCCTTCAGCTTGGCCAGCTTTTCATCAACCAGTTGATAAACCCTCTCAGTCAGTTGTTGGTCAAGGAAGGTGGCAAGCTTACTCTCTTGCTGAGTTTGTGCATCAGAAACCATTTGATTGCAACTCTGAATGGCCCCTTTTGCTTGCTCAGTAATAACAGTGAGATCTACTGAGTGTTGTGCCCAAACCTCACCGAGAAGGTCGATCGCAGCATTCATATCCGTCCCTATCTCGTTCAGATCTCAATCCAGCCTATTCATCTTCTTGTTCAAAATTTCAGAAATTGAACCGACCCGACTTGCCTTTCGCTCAATGAGAATTACCCTTCTGTGAAGATTGGCAAGACCTCGTGAGGAGTTTTGAACATATAAGGACTCTGGGGTAATCCATTTACCTTTCACGTGGACAAGACCTGATGGACCCTCTCCTGAAGCCTCAGCAGTCCCGGGTTCCGGGAGTGCTTCATCAGCCGGTGCACTGACCCCTTCAGTGCCACCTTGCTGAGTATCATCAGCAATCATAATCATTTCCCTCTCAACTTCCTTCTGCATCTCTACTCTTTCTGGCTTGGGCACATGATAGATGCGGCGGACGGTTTTGATAAAGTCTACCATTTTGATCAAGTGATGTAAAGAATTTAGCTCAAAGTTATCGAAAAGAGCAGCTTCAAATTCATCCATTTTATCCCATCCTCTTGATTCTTCGAGCTGACTCAATTCAGACCAAGTGGCATTCCTGATCATGGCATAAGTGTGAAGTTGCACAACCGACTCCTTTTGAGCATCCGAGAGATCAGGAAACCTCTTCTCCACCATTTCCGCAGCCGTTCCCCTTGCCACTATCTCAAAGTCAGGCAATGTGTTTTCATCAGGCGCGGGGAATGGCCATGGGACATCAGCCTGAACAGCAACCGGTTCCTCCTGATAGGGTTCCCCCTGATCCTCACTAGAGTGGGCCTCCATGCCCTGATAAGCTGATGCAATGTTGAGGATCTGTTCCTCAGTCATTTCTTGCTCAAGGACAAGTGGTTTCGGATCAGAGGATTCAACCTCCGAAACGGCAGAGATGGGGGCAATTTCAACAGCAGGTTCCCCCTCCGTAGTTGCATGCTGAATCACTTCTTCAGCAGCCTTCTCTTCCACGAGCTTCTTCTTTTACTTTTCTGACCCCGGATATATAAAATTCAGTGTCTGTTGCTTGGGTCTGGAGAGCTTGGATTTGACCTCCGCTGGCTTCGAAATAAGGGCCCCTGAAGATTTACTCGCGTGAGCCTTGAGTCCTCCAGTCGTGCTCGCCTGAGCCTTCTTCTTCTGCGTCCTCGATCGCTTCTTTGTGCCAGCATCACCGGAATAAGCTCTGAAGAGGTCTATTTTCACTGGAATCTCGAGTGATTGGGCCCGATCCACATCACCGAGATCTAAGGTTTCCAAGATCAAAGAAATCTTGGTGCCAAAGTGCATCTTGGCCTCAAATGTCGCCTGTCCCTCCGGCGAGTACTTGATCTTGCTGGTCTTAGCTACCAGTAGGTGGAGAAAGTAATCCTCCCAGTGGAAGTCATGCACTGAGGCGTCTGAGATTGCCATCATGGTTTACAATTTTTGCCGGGATATCAGCTCCAACCCTCCAGCAATCCCCATCACCCCCTTACTAGTCAGGTCAAAGAGGTGACGATTCTCAGTCCTCAGAACGGACTTGTTCAGGCCCGACTTCAGGACAATGTCTCCATCGCAGAGAGACTGGAGATAGTCCTTCTCAGTCCCAAACCCGTAGTCGATAGGGCTTCGTCCAGAGTGGGGAAGATTAAACACCTCCTTAATCTTCTGCCTAATGTTGAGAGTGACCCACTTCCTGATCATCTCATCTTCACCATTCTTCCCTTTCACAGGTAAAATGTCAGGATGATTAGAAGAGAAATCTCCAAAAGGTTCCCAGTGAATCTCATTCCTAAGATGGAAAATATTCCCAAAGAACGAATCTACAGAGGGTTAAGCCATGGATGAAGTTTTGAAGATATGAAGGAAATCGGATTGCATAGAGAAATATAGCAAGAAAAGATTTGAGTGCGTAAAGGTCGCAATAACAAAAACTTCCCTTATTTATACTAAAATCCAGTTTTAATCTGATGGCTCAGAAAGTAATGACTTATGAGATTCAATGGTTAAGATTAAACGCAAGATGCATGGAGCCTCTTCGGTTTTCAATAGTAATGAGTCAAAACTTTATCGAAAACTGTTCCCACCCACTGTGCATTAAATGCGCGTCAGAGCATGTCTGTATTTAATTCAAATAATTTTCATTAAATAATAATTGAATATTAAATGAATGGCTGGGATTAAATGACAAAATAATTTGATTTGACAATACGGCAAACAGTATCAAGGATGATGCAGGCAAGATATGATGAGTAAAAATAAATCAGAAAACATACCAGTCAGTCAGATTTGTATTCTGACTGATACCACATGTGACCTATCAGGGTGACAAACCCTGAATTTAGTGTCCTGAAACATAGTCAGTCTATACTGATCATCCTTTTCATATTGAATGTTCCCCCTACAACCATTCACATTTTCTCTGAGATTCCTTCAACCTGAGTCCTAGTTAGTCATTCCCCCTGACCTTGTGCATTCTGATAAGAGATTCAGATCGAATCTCCTAAGCCTAGGTCAAGGAGTCCTAACTCTACTGATAACTCAACAAACCTGGTTTCAGGCAAAGCCTTATTCAGAATGTCAGCTCTCTGTTTATCAGTAGGGACTCTCTCCATCCTGATGTCCTTCTTCTCAACATGATCTCTGATAAAGTGATGCCTGATGTCTATATGCTTACACCTTGTGTGTAAGACTGGGTTTTGGGATATGGCAATGGCGCTATTATTATCACAATAGATTGGGACTTCAGTGGCCTCAATTTGGTAGTCTCTCAGTTGCTGTTTCAGCCAAAGGATCTGAGAACAACAACTGTCTGCCGCCATATATTCAGCCTCAGTAGTAGACGTTGCAACACTGGTTTGCTTATTAGAAAACTAAGAGATCAGTTTACTTCCTAGAAACTGACATGTGCCTGTAGTTGATTTCCTATCAAGCCTACAGCCTCTATAATCTGCATCTGAATAGCCAGTCAGTTCTAGATTGTCATCAGAGGAATACCAAAGTCCTAAATTGACTGTACCCTTCAGGTATTTCAATATCTTTTTGGCACTCTCTAGATTACTCTTGCATAAGTGATGTCAGGATGACTTGCAGTCAGGTACAGTAACGATCCTATAAGTGCCCTATATTCAGTCTGATTTATTGAGACTCCTTCTTTGTCAGGATCCAACTTCTCATTTGTGTTCATGGGAATACGTGAGACTTTGCTGGACTGAACAACGAATTTCTAAATCAAGTCCCTCGCATACTTAGTCTGATTTATGAAAATTCCAGAGTCAGATTGCCTGACTTGGAGACCTAGAAAGAAGTTCATTTCTCCCATCATTGACATCTCAAATTTCCCAGTCATCAGTTTGGAGAATTTCTCACAAAGCTTCAGATTAGGAGATCCAAATATTATGTCATCCACAAAAATCTGGAACAAGAGAATATCCTCCCCTTCGGATATCCGAAAGAGGGTCCTGTCCACTGTTCCTTTCACTAATCCATGATTTAAAAGGAATTGGGATAGTGTATCATACCAAGCTCCCGGAGCTTGCTTCAGGCCATAAAGGGCTTTCTTTAGGTGATATACCTTGTCACCAACTTCGAACCCTGGAGGTTGCTCAACATAAATCTCCTCATTCAGTACACCATTCAGAAAAGCTCTCTTCACATCCATCTGATACACTTTGAACTTCTTGAATGTTGCATATGCCAAAAACAGCCTGATTGCCTCTAACCTTGCGACCGGAGCAAAGGTCTCATTGTAGGCAATTTCCTCGGCCAGAGAGTAACCCTTTGCTACTAGTCTGACCTTATTTCTGGCAACAACAATCTTCTCATCCCTCTTGCTCTTAAAAACCCACTAGGTGCCAATAACATGTTGACGCCTAGGTCTCTCAACTAACTCCCAAACCTGATTCCGCTCAAAGTGATTGAGCTCATCCTGCATGGCTAAGATCCAGTTAGGGTCAGCAAGAGCTTCTTCTATGCTTTTAGGTTCCTGATCACTCAGGAAGCAGCAGAACATAGTGCTCTCGCCAAAGGACAACCTCGTCCTGACCCCCTCATTGACATCCCCAATGATATCAGCCAATGAGTGATCATCTAGCCACCGACTCCCGCTGACCGGAGCACTGGGAGCTGTTGACATCCCTTCGCCTGATCCTGAAACATTAGTCTCGACAATAACAGGCAAAGAAGCGGAACGAGCAAGAACAGGGGATACTGAGTCATTTCCTGAGAGTTGGAAAACATCAGAGACATTGTTTCCCCCTACAGTGTTGGACTCAGTAACTGTCTCAGGTGCAGAAGCATCATCACCGACAGTACGTACCTCTGGTTGAGTCTGTCCCTCCGTCTGAGACTCAACATTCTCCGAGGCTGGGTCTTACTGAGGGTTGGCTTGAGGTCCATCCTGATCTTCATCATCATTATCCCATCCTTTGGGAGCACTGACAAGCTTGATCTTGAATTCAGGATTTTTCAGGCTCAGTCTTGTTACTCTCTTGGTAAACCCCTCAATGTCAGGACTCTGAACCTATTTTCTACGCACTGATGCAGTCTCATCAAACACAACATGAGGTGTTTCCTCCACACAAAGGGTCCGACAGTTATACACCCTGAAAGCTTTACTGACTGAGGAGTATCCTAAGAAAACTCCCTCATCAGATTTGCTATCAAAGGCTTTCAGCTGGTCTTTCCCATTATTCAGGATAAAACACTTACACCCAAAGATATGGAAATTAGAGTTGCGAGGCTTCCTCTTGTTCCAAGTTTCATAAGGTGTCTGAGCATGTTGTTTGTTCAGCATAGATCGGTTCTTAATATAGCAAGCAGTGTTGATTGCTTCAGCCCAGTACTTCTTGGGCAGTCCTGACTCAGCCAACATGGTCCGGGCAGCTTCCTTCAGGGTCTGGTTCCTTCTTTCCGCTACCCCATTCTGCTGAGGGGTCCTGGCTGCAGAAGTCTCATGAGCTATACCATTTTTAGTACAAAACTCAGTTATAATAGAGTTTATAAACTCTGTTCCTCGATCTAATCGGATCCTGACTATGCTCTGACCCTGTTCAGTACTCAATTGCTTGAGTAACTCCGGAAGCTTGACCTGAGTCTCCTTCTTGTTCAGCAAGAAAATAACCCATGTGTACCTGGAATAATCATCAACAACAACAAGGGTATATTTTCTACGATTTATGCTGACAGGAGTAACTGGACCAAAGAGATCCATGTGCAGGAGCTGAAGCACTCTGGCAGTAGAGAAGGCTTCTTTCTCTTTGAATGAGGCTTTGGTTTGCTTGCCTTCCTGACATGCTCCGCACACGTGGTCTTTCCTAAAAACTTCATTTGGTAGACCATCTACAAGAGAAAGTCTAGAAATTTTGTTAATAATCTTGAAGTTTAAGTGACTCAGGCGTTTATGCCAAAGCCAACTGAGCTCAGATGAGCTCTTAGGGACCAAACAAGTTTCAGGAGGACTGCTCTTGAAGTCAGAAAAATACACATTGCCCCTCCTGACACCTGTAATCAGAACCTGTAGTGTAGATTTGTCCTTCACAAGACACATGTTAGATGTAAATTCTACACTATATCCTCGGTCACAGAACTGACTGACCGAGAGTAAGTTATGTCTCAGTCCTTCAACATATGACACATTCAGTACACGGACAGAGCCAATAACAAGGGTTCTGAATCCCCTGGTTAAACCCTTAGAGTTATCACCAAAGGTTATCTGCGGGCCTACCTGAGCTACATAATCCTGAAGGAGATCACGAAATCCGGTCATGTGCCTGGAACATCCTGAGTCCTAGTACCAGTCCTTCATCAGATCCTCCTTCCTCTTCTTGTAGCCCGCAGCGACCTGAAAAGAATCAGGACTCAGGTACCCATCTCGTATTGGGTCCTACAGAGTCAGCCATACCCTTCGGGATCCAGATTTATTTAACAATTTTGATAGCATCAGAAGTGTAAACTTGTCTCCCAGAAACATCAACATACACAGTCCTCTTCTTCCTTTGTGCCTGGGAAGTTGAGGGTGTATGGGTGTCAGCTTGAGGTTCAGGAGCTCTGGATTGATTCCAGGGGGCGGGCCTCCTGTTCCTCCTTGGCCTGGGTGCATTGGGCTGGGGTCTGTCCTTAGAAGGAGCAGCTCGGGCCTGACCTCTTGGCACTTGAGGTCTGACCTGAGTGTTATCGGAGTCAGGTCTTCGTTGCCCTTCAGAGGCCACCTGGTTTGTCCTTCTCCTTTGAGGATTGGGACGCTCCTGATGGGCTCTGTACCCTGCCTGAGGAGTCTGGACCTTAGTAGTCCTTGGCCTTGCCTGAGGCCTACTCTGACCAGAGTTCCTTCCACCCTGAGCATTTCTAGGCTGAGCCTGAGAAGTGCTAGGGGCGGAATTCTTTCCAGCTTGAGGATTCCTAGGCTGAGCCTTAGAGTTTCCTTGGTCTGTCTTCCTCGACTCAGGATGAGGAGCCTTGGCCTTTCCCTTAGGTTTTGGCCTTGGTTCCTCAGTCCTTTGCCTGACAAGTTCAGCAGGCATTTTCTCCTTCCCTTTGCCTCTATCCTAACGAGCAACACTTGGACTCTTGTCGTCAGTTTGGGCAGGGACAAACTTCTTTTGAGAGTTGCTCCCTAAAGCACCTCTCTTCTTCTTGCCCTTCTCCCGAAATGAGTATAATCAGTGTATGGGGGGAATACACTGATGTCAGATTTTTCTGAAAGACTCAGAAAAATGCTCTAACACGCTCAGTCAGGATTTCCTGAATTACTCAGTAAACTGAAGGTCCATAGGGGCAGCAGGGACAATTCAGTAACGAGTCAGATAAGCTGAGTGTGAGTAAAGTACTCAGAGGCTCAGTAGAGATAACAAACTTACTGATCGCTTGGAAGCTAGTCAGTTGGACTACTATCTCAGTGAGCTAGAGTATGTGCGGAAAGTGAGCCCTTAGTTTCTACTCGTTTTAGTTTCTGAATATATTTTCTCTGAGTTTGCTTAGTAAACTGGTGGTTAAAGCTGGGTGCACAGTATTAAGATTCAGGGTGATTGATTCAGTCCTGAATATAAGAATAATGCCAAATGTTCAGTTTAGTATGATGACAGTTATGATCCTGAACAAGAATGTAAATTAGCACACAAGGGTCTTTTTAACGTGGTTCGGAGATAACCAAATCCTACGTCCACGACCTGATTTAACAGGAAGCTATCCTCAAAACCCTGAGGATAGGTACTTTGGTTTTACGTGCCAAGGGACATGGATAGCCAACTTCCTCTCTTAGGAACAGACCCCTAGGCATTTTACAAGTCCCAGTCCTTCTGACCAACCAATCTCACACCCTGAGTGGTTTGGTATTCTTGGTTTCCAACTAAGATAGCTCTAGCAATACAAAACAATGCTAAATATTAGAGCTATCGATCTAAGCAAATACAGAGTGAATCCTACTACAACACTAGGGAAATTTAATTGCAGAGTGTTGTTCAAAGTATGCTTTGAGTGCTTGGATTCTTGAGAGCTTTCGCTTGGAAATTTCCCATTAGCCTTGAATGGGTGCAAGGCTCTCTGTATTTATAGTCAAGATTCAAAATATCCGTTGGAGGAGATCTACCCAAATCTTTCCTATTTTAGGGTGGTTGTAGGCTAGATGTACTGTTGACCGAATCACCATGCTTAATCTGGTAATTTTGTCCCGTCGCCTGCAATTCTGAGACGCATTAAATGCCGCATTAAATGCTACGCAGACTCCGTACATGCGTGTCGAAAGATCATTGGCTTTCCATTCAAACGGCTAGTTGACCTTCTGACATTTATCCTTCCTCGTACATTCAATACTCTGAGTCTCTTGTTAATAACTCAGCCTGAACGTCTGTCTTTATCGGAGTCTTGCTGACATTCTATTTGTCTCTTTGTCCCATAGCATAAATAACCTTTTTGCTTTGGACTTACATGATTCAGGTAAACTGAACCAATGCCTAAGTCAGGTCTTATGTGCATTCAGCACAGCCTGATAGGTTATTCAGCCCAGTACGTGTAACCTTTTTTCTTTGGACTTACATGATTCAGGAAAACTGAACCAAGGCCCAAGTCAGGTCTTATGTGCATTCAGCACAACCTGATAGGTTATACTTACTCTTCACTGACTAAGTTCTGTCCTGAGTATGCTTAGTGTACTCAGTAGAAACATCAGCCAATGGTACTTCCGGATTCTCTTCAGGACGGATCATCAGGCTTCGTTCTTCAGCTTCAGTTCAAGCAATCTTCAGCAAGACTGACTCTGACTTCTTCAGGATGGATTACACTTCAGAATTCAGTAAATTGGGTCGACTCCAATATTCTTCAATCTTCAGCACGTTCCCCCTGAACTGAATTCCTAACCTAACTATCCTGAACTAGACAATCCTGAACAACTGTACTTAGGCAAATTCATCAGGGGTTTTGGGATCTAATCAAAATACTCAGATTGTCCCAACACTTGGATATATTTTCTCATAGAAAAATCACAAACATTTGACATGTTCAAGTTACTGCATGCAAAAATTCAAAATTTGTTTTGTTCTCCTATCTTTCGCATTAGAACAGATCATGGAAAAGATTTTGAAAATAATTCATTTTCTCATTTTGTTCATAAAAAAGGAATTTTTCATGAGTTCTCTGCCCCTAAAACACCCCAACAAAATGGGGTGGCTGAACGAATAAATAGGACTTTGCAAGAAATGACCCATGTGATGCTAAGTTCAAAAAATTTGTCCAAACATTTTTGGGCTGAGGCTTTGAATACCGCTTGCCACATCTATAATAAAGTCTTTTTGAGACCTAGAACTAAAATGACTGCCTACGAGATAATAAATGGAAAGAAACCTAACTTGAATGATAGGGAACATTTGGCTAAATTTGACTCTAAAAGTGAAAATGATGTTTTTGTTGGGTATTCTAAAAATAGTCATGCTTATAGAGTCTATAACTTGAGATTGAGAAGTATCCAATAATCTGTTAATGTGGTATTTGATGATCTATCTAATATTACAGGAAAAGCTTCTTAGCACACTGGTTTGGACTAGATAGATAAATCTGCAGACACATAAACTGAAGCTGTAATTGCAGATGTTACCCGAGATGTGATCACATCCAAGGCAATATCATTATAGTGTCCAGAATCAGAAGTTAATCCTGAGGAAAATCATATTGATGATGTAATTGATCCCGTCCAAAGAGATCCTCCTTCCAGAGTTAGACAGAATCAACCTATATCCCAAGTGATAGGGGGAGTACATGATGGAATAAAAACAAGGGAAAAGGAACCAGTGAACTATCGGGATATGGTAAGGTATGTGTGTATGTCAACCACATATGATGAGGTAAAATTTTCCTGCTTTGTCTCTTCGTTTGAACCTAAAAATGTTATGGAAGCCTTGAAAGATAATTCTTGGATTCAAGCAATGCAAGAAGAGCTTGAATAATTTACCCGAAATGAAGTTTATTTTTTGGTGACTCGGCCAACAAACACTAATGTTATTGGAACAAAATGGATCTTTAAAAATAAATCTGATGAATTGGGTTTTGTTGTTTGGATTAAAGCTCGTCTTGTGGCTCAAGGCTATACACAAGTAGAAGGGATCGATTTCGATGAAACCTTCGCACCTGTGGCTAGAATTGAGTCAATACGACTTCTTTTTACCATTGCTTGTTTTTTGAAAATTACCTTGCACTAAATGGATGTTAAAGATGCATTCTTGAATGGATACTTAGACAAAGATATTTTTGTGGAACAACCGAAAGGATTTGAGGATCCATTTTTGCCAAACCATGTGTATAAGCTTAATAAAGCCTTATATGGCTTGAAACAAGCTCCACGTGCATGGTATGGACGTTTAACAAGTTTTCTTATTGATTGTGGTTTTGTTCGAGGTGAGGCAGATAGAACTCTTTTTATAAAGAGACTTGGTAAGAAAATTGTCATTCCTCAAATTTATGTTGACGATGTAGTTTTTGGATCGACTTCACAGTCGGAACTAAATTCTTTTGTGGAGGCCATGTCATCAACATTTGAGATGAGCATGATAGGAAAATTATCTTTTTTTTTTGGGCTTGCAGGTAAAATAATGTGAAGACGGGATGTTCATATCACAAGGCAAGTATGCAAGAAATTTGGTGAAACGGTTCGGGCTTGAGAATTCAAAGCACATGAACACTCCTATGAGTTTTAGACAAAAGATTTGCAAAGACAGTATTGGAGAAGATGTTGATCCCACATTGTATCGGTCTATGATAGGTAGTCTTCTTTATCTTTGTGCAAGTCGTGCTGATATTATGTTTAGTGTCTGTGTTTGTGCTCGATACCAGTCTAATCCTAAAGTTTCTCATTTTAATGTTGTCAAGAGAGTAATTAGATATGTAGCTGGCACTTGTGACTTGGGTATCTGGTTCACTAGGGACACTAATAGTAACTTAGTTGATTTTAGTGATTCTGATTGGGCCGGAGATGTGGATGATCGTAAAAGTACTAGTGGAGGTTGTGTTTATTTGTGTAACAATTTAGTCTCATGGTATATATAGTAAGAAGCTGAATTGTGTATCACTTTCGACTGCTGAATCAGAAAATGTAGCAGCCGGGAGTTGTTGTTCACAATTAATTTGGCTTCAACATCTGCTAGATGATTATGGTCTAAAAAGCAGTACCTTGATTATGTACTGTGATAATTTGAGTGTGATTAATATATCCAAAAGTCTTGTTCAACATTCACGTACAAAACACATTGACATTCACGTACAACACATTGATAACCTTTGGTGATAACTCTAAGGCTTTCACCAGGGGATTCAGAACCCTTGTTATTGGCTTTGTCTGTGTACTGAATGTATCATATGTTGAGGGACTGAGACATAACTTACTCTCGGTCAGTCAGTTCTGTGACCGAGGATATAGTGTAGAATTTACATCTAACATGTGTCTTGTGAATGACAAATCTACACTGCAGGTTCTAATTACAGGTGTCAGGAAGGGCAATGTTTATTTTGCTGACTTCAAGAGCAGCCCTCCTGAAACTTGTTTGGTCGCTAAGAGCTCATCTGAGCTCAGTTGGCTCTGGCATAAACGCCTGAGTCACTTAAACTTCAAGATTATTAACAAAATCTCTCGACTCTCTCTTGTATAGTGTCTACCTAAGGAAGTTTTTAGCAAAGACCACGTGTGCGGAGCATGTCAGGAAGGCAAGGAAACCAAAGCCTCATTCTAAGAGAAAGAAGCCTTCTCAACTGACAGAGTGCTTCAGCTCCTGCACATGGATCTTTTTGGTCCAATCACTCCTGTCAGCATAAATGGTAGGAAATATACCCTTGTTGTTGTTGATGATTTTTCCAGATACACATGGGTTATTTTCTTGTTGAACAAGAAGGAGACTCAGGTCAAGCTTCCGGAGTTACCCAAACAATTGAGTACTGAACAGGGTCAGAGCATAGTCAGGATCCGATCAGATCGAGGAACAGAGTTCATAAACTCTATTATAACTGACTTTTGTACTAACCATGGTATAGCTCATGAGACTTCTGCAGCCAGGACCCCTCAGCAGAATGGGGTAGCTGAAAGAAGGAATCGGACCCTGAAGGAAGCTGCCAGGACCATGTTGGCTGAGTCGGGACTGCCCAAGAAGTACTGGGCTAAAGCAATCAACACTGCTTGCTACACTCAGAACCGATCTATGCTGAACTAACAACATGCTCAGACACCTTATGAAACTTGGAACAAGAGGAAGCCTCGCATCTCTTATTTCCATATCTTTGGGTGTAAGTGTTTCATCCTGAACAATGGGAAAGACTAGCTGAAAGCCTTTGATAGCAAATCTGATGAGGGAGTTTTCTTAGGATACTCCTCAGTCAGTAAAGCTTTCAGGGTGTATAACTGTCGGACCCTTTGTGTGGAGGAAACACCTCATGTTGTGTTTGATGAGACTGCATCAGTGCGTAGAAAATAGGTTCCGAGTCCTGACACTGAGGGGGTTACCAAGAGAGTAGCAAGACTGAGCCTGAAAAATCCTGAATTCAAGATCAAGCTTGTCAGTGCTCCCAAAGGATGGGATGATGATGATGAAGATCAGGATGGACCTCAGGCCAACCCTCAGCAAGTCCCAGCATCGGAGAATGTTGAGTCTCAGACGGAGGGACAGACTCAACCTGAGGTACTTACTATCGGTGATGATACTTCTGCACCTGAGACAGTTACTGAGTCCAACACTGTTGGGGGAAACAATGTCTCTGATGTTTCCCAACCCTCAGGAAATGACTCAGTATCCCCTGTTCTTGCTCGTTCCGCTTCTTTGCCTGTTATTATCGAGACTAACATTTCAGGATCAAGCGAGGGAACGTCAGCAGCTCCTAGTGCAGCCGTCAGTAGGAGGCGGTGGCTAGATGATCACTCATTGGCTGACCCTAACTGGATCTTAGCCATGCAGGATGAGCTCAATCAGTTTGAGCGAAATCAAGTTTGGAAGTTAGTTGAGAGACCTAGGCGTCAACATGTTATTCGCACCAAGTGGGTCTTCAAGAACAAGAGGGATAAGAATGTTGTTGTCAGAAATAAGGCCGGACTAGTGGCAAAGGGTTACTCTCAGGCCGAGGGAATCGACTATGATGAGACCTTTGCTCCGGTCGCAAGATTAGAGGCAATTAGTGTGTTTTTGGCATATGCAACATTCAAGAAGTACAAAGTGTATCAGATGGACGTAAAGAGTACCTTTCTGAATGGTGTACTGAACGAGGAGGTTTATGTGGAACAACCTCCAGGGTTTGAAGTTGGTGACAAGGTATATCATCTGAAGAAAGCCCTTTATGGCCTGAAGCAAGCTCCGAGAGCTTGGTATGATACACTATCCCAATTCCTGATAGACCATGGGTTCGTGAAAGGAACAGTGGACATGACCCTCTTCAGGATATCCGAAGGGGAGGACATTCTCTTGGTCCAGATTTATGTGGATGACATAATATTTGGATCTCCTAATCTGAAGCTTTGTGAGAAATTCTCCAAGCTGATGACTGGGAAATTTGAGATGTCAATGATGGGAGAAATGAACTTCTTTCTGGGTCTCCAAGTCAGGCAATCTGACTCTGGAATTTTCATAAATCAGTCTAAGTATGCATGGGACTTGATTCAGAAATTTGGATTTCAGTCCAGCAAAGTCTCACGTTTTCCCATGAACACAAATGAGAAGCTGGATCCTGACAAAGAAGGAGTCTCAGTAAATCAGACTGAATATAGGGCACTTATAGGATCCTTATTGTACCTGACTGCAAGTCGTCCTGACATTAATTATGCAGTTGGAGTTTGTGCAAGGTATCAGTCTGATCCTAAGAAGAGTCATCTAGAGAGTGCCAAAAAGATACTGAAATATCTGAGAGGTACTGTCAATTTAGGACTTTGGTATCCCTCTGATGACAATCTAGAACTGACTGGCTATTCAGATGCAGATTATGGAGGCTGTAGGCTTGATAGGAAATCAACTACAGGCACATGTCAGTTTCTAGGGAGTAAACTGATCTCTTGGTTTTCTAAGAAGCAAACCAGTGTTGCAACGTCTACTACTGAGGCTGAGTATATGGCGGCAGGCAGTTGTTGTTCTCAGATCCTTTGGCTGAAACAGCAACTGAGAGACTACCAAATTGAGGCCACTGAAGTCCCAATTTATTGTGACAATAATAGTGCCATTGCCATATCCCAAAACCCAGTCTTACACACAAGGTGTAAGCATGTAGACATCAGGCATCACTTTATCAGAGATCATGTTGAGAAGAAGGACATCAGGATGGAGAGAGTCCCTACTGATAAACAGAGAGCTGACATTCTGCCTAAGGCTTTGCCTGAAACCAAGTTTGTTGAGTTATCAGTAGAATTAGGACTCCTTGACCCAGGCTTAGGAGATTCGATCTGAATCTCTTATCAAAATGCACAAGATCAGGGGGAATGACTAACTAGGACCAGGATGAAGGAATCTCAAAGAGAATGTGAATGGTTGTAGGGGGAACATTCAGTATGAAAAGGATGATCGGTATAGACAGACTAAGTTTCAGTACACTAAATTCAGGGTTTGTCACCCTGATAGGTCACATGTGGTATCAGTCAGAATACAAATCTGACTGACTGGTATGTTTCCTGATTTATTTTTTAGTCATCATATCTTGCTTGCATCATCTTGATACTATTTGCCATACTGTCAAATCAAATTATTTTGTCATTTAGCCGTTCATTTAATATTCAGTTATTAGTTAATGCAAATTATTTGAATTAAATACGAACATGCTCTGACGCGCACTTAATGCACAATGGGCGGGAACAGTTTTCGATAAAGTTTTGAATCATTACTGTTGAAACCGAAGAGACTCTGCATCCATGCATCTTGCATTTTTAATCTTATCCTTTGAATCTCATAAGTCATTAGTTTCTGAGACGTCCGATTAAAACCGGATTTTAGTATAAATAAGGAAAGTTTTTGTCATTGCGATCTTTACACACTCAAATCTTTTCTTGCTATATTTCTCTCTGCTATTTGCTTTCCTTCACTTCTTCAAAACTTCATCCATGGCTTCACCCTCAGTCGATTCGTTCTTTGGGAATCTTTTCCATCTTAGGAATGAGATTCACTGGGAACCTTTTGGAGATTTCTCTTCTAATCATCCTGACATTTTGCCTATGAAAGAACTGTTTGAAAATGCAGGACTTCTACAGTTCATCACAGCAAAACCCAAGACACTTCATCCTCGTCTTGTTGCTGCCTTCTACATCAAAATGGCACAGAACAAGGACTCTCAGGAGTGGGAGACCTGCATTCTGCTGACTTCTTACGTGAAAGGGAAAAATGGTGAAGGTGAGATGACCAGGAAGTAGGTCACTCTCAACATTAGACAGAAGATTAAGGAGGTGTTTAATCTTCCCCACTCTGGACGAAGCCCTATCGACTACAGGTTTCCTTCCCTGAGAACCATCACATCTTCGACCTGACTAGTCAGGGGGTGATGGGGATTGCTGGAGGGTTGGAGCAGATCTCCCAGCCGAAATTGTATACCATGATGGCAATCGCAGACGCCTCAATGCATGCCTTCCACTGGGAGGACTACTTTCTCCATCTACTGGTAGCTGAGACCAGTAAGATCAAGTACTCGTCGGAGGGTCAGGCGGTGTTTGAGGCCAAGAATCACTGTTGGGCGGAGTAGGCAGGTGCGCCGAGTCCAACACTCTGCCTAGCCGAGTCGGGCGGAGTAGGCAGGTGCGCCGAGTCCGGCGAAGGCATTCGAACTCGTGGGGCTGCAGGTAGATATTGGGTTCAAAGGAATTGATTGTACTACTCATACCAACAAGGTGCATCTTCTTGTTTGGTGCCCATTGTGAAAGAACTCTAAAGTTAAGCGTGCTTGGCTTGGAGCAATTTCATAATGGGTGACCCCCTGGGAAGTTCTCAGGGTGCGTGCGAGTGAGGACATAAGCACGCTAGAAAAGACTCGTGTTGGTTTGCGAGGATAGTACATCAGTTCTACTCAACGCAGCCGATCCTACACTTGGTATCAGAGCACAGGTCACGAGTTCGATCCCCAGTGGAGGCATCTGTTGCAGATGAGTTACCTGGCAGATGTTGGGGGGGGATTGTTGGGCGGAGTAGGCAGGTGCGCCGAGTCCAACAGTCTGCCTAGCTGAGTCGGGCGGAGTACGCAGGTGCGCCAATTCCGGCGGAGGCATTCGAACTCGTGGGGCTGTAGCTAGATATTGGGTTCAAAGGAATTGATTGTACTACTCATACCAACAAGGTGCATCTTCTTTTTTGGTGCCCATTGTGAAAGAACTCTAAAGTTAAGCGTGCTTGGCTTGGAGCAATTTCATGATGAGTGACCCCCTGGGAAGTTCTCAGGGTGCGTGCGAGTGAGGACATAAGCACGCTAGAAAAGACCCGTGTTGGTTTGCGAGGATAGTACATCAGTTCTACTCAACGCAGCCGATCCTACATGCACTTTGGCACCAAGATTTCCTTGATCTTGGAAACCTTAGATCTCGGTGACTTGGATCTGGCCCAATCACTCGAGATTCCAGCGAAAATAGACCTCTTCAGAGCTTATTCCGGTAATGCTGGCACAAAGAAGTGATCGAGAACCCAGAAGAAGAAGGCTCAGGCGAGCACGACTGGAGGAGTCAAGGCTCAGGCGAGCAAATCTTCAGGGCCCTTATTTCGAAGCCAGCGGAGGACAAATCCAAGCTCTCCGGACCCAAGCAACAGACGCTAAAATTTAAGTATCCAGGGTCAGATGAGCAAAAGAAGAAGCCCGTGGAAGAGAAGGCTACTGAAGAAGTGATTCAGCTTGCAACTATTGAGGGGGAACCTGCTCTTGAAGTTGCCCCCATCTCTGCCATTCCGGAAATGGTACCCTCAGATCCAGCTCCATTCATATTCGACCAAGATGTGGCGTCTGATCAAATACAACAGGTAGTGACTTCAGTTCAAGATGAAGAGACTGAAGTTGTTCAGGCTGATGTCCCATGGCCATTCCCCGCGCCTGATGAAAACACTTTGCCTGACTTTGAGATAGTGGCAAGGGGAACGGCTGCGGAGATGGTGGATAAGTGTCACGCCCTAAAATTCTATGCATCTCAAATCAACGGAAGTCTTGATTTTAAATAAATAGTTTAAATAAAAACCTTCTTTAGAACGTGCACCCTTTTCTATGAAAAATTCTTTTCTTTGAAAATACCTTTTGAACTTATAAAAATCAAACATTCACAATAAATAACTCACTCGATACATCAATGGTAAAATCCTAAAATATCATAATAAATATTCACTTATCACATTCCTACAAACCACATAACAACATAACAATTATACATAACATGTTTTAATAATATTCACATGTGAATTCAACTTATTCTAACATCCTTCAACATATAAGTCATCAATTAAATCATACAATAACACTTAAATAATTCTGCTACAGCTACTGAAAACAGAACTTTCGAAAACAGCCTGGGTATACTCATCAAAATCGAATGTGTATAAAAACAGTCCACTAACTAATACAAAAGCCATTTTCTCTAATACTATTATCTTGCCAATCAGTTAAAGACCTCTAAATAATCAAATAAATCATGTTAAACATAAAATAAACACTGGCCACAAAAATTCATCTTTAAAACACTTGAAAAGCTCGTAAAAAAAGATAAAGGACTACTTGCTAGCTGATACTTAAAATGATTTTTAAGACTGAAATAACTTGATAATATTTATGGCTATTACACTGCCAATAATTCGAAAACAGGCTGAGAATAATTTGGTATTTTTAAAACAAGAATTTTGAGGACTAGAATTACATAAAGGACTAAAACTGGAACATTGACTTCTACTAAGTAAAAACTCATGAAAGTTGATCAACATGCATTTTAAATCATGGCAAACATTCTGGCAAACTTTCATAATTTTTGGAGTTATAAAACTTAACTTATCGATCATGCAAACTAAGGACAATAACTAATTTTCTTAAGAACAATTAAACACATAAGTTCACCACTTAATCATGCATATAAAATTCAAATCATCAGCTGCCATATTATTAAATAAATTCATCAACTTATCTCTTAAAATTCATGCAAATTAACACATAATCATAATAATAATAATACCTCATAAAAATCCATAATAAAATCCCATAAGTCTTCAAACCATAATAAATCCTAAATCAAGCATCTACGTGTCCATGCATTCAACGAAATAAAATATGAAAACGTCTAGTCTTGTGGCAAAAAATAAAGTGCAAAACATATTAAAAATATACTTGCAATTTAAATAAAAGCCTACTTGGAATTTATTAATTAAACTTCATCCATTAACTTCTTCTTCAACTCACATCACATCCACGTTCCTCCGCATCGCCAATCTCGTCACCTTTACTCTTGAAAATCTGAAATATGATTCGGTGAAGGGGTGAGCAATTATAAAATAATCACTCCGTGGGGATAGTTAGTTCGAAGTCTAAATATAAAGGACACAATAACATGTAAACATACCCTTCTTTCTTAACATATGATACGACTTTCGTATCCATTCATTGATGATATAGCTGATCATCCTTAACATTCATTTGACAATATAGCAGATTGTCCATTCATAGATTGATGGTAGAGCTAACCATCAACTCATATTAGCACATAAACACATAATTGCATCAAACTAAATATTTAAAAGTCGAACTATAGTTACCACTTTTCACCGTTTAAACACCAACCTTTTCTTGTCTTTGAAAATAAAGAAGTGTTGTACATTGGCTTGACTAATCCTTGTTATGAAACTCTCGAACAAACTGCCCTCTTAATGCCTATAAGCTGCTGCCGAAATTGGTCCTAGAACTTCATCAAGTTGCCGAATTTTGGTGCTATGGGTAGCTGCCGATTTTTGGGTGTCTAAGGGTCTTAGGGACTTGATCAATTCATATTTATAGAGTTGGAAAAGTAGGGTTTTGGGCTGCATAAGGCCTTGGCCGAAATCTTGTAAGAAGGGAAAGAAAATTGGCCCAATGTCTTGTTATGTCTCTATTTCCATACTTGGCAACTTATTTCCTTATTTAAAAGATCCTTACTAACTCTTTATTCTTATGATACTTAACCTTCAAGCATGTACTATTCTCTTGCATAAGAATATGACTTATTTCCATAAATAAAGATACTAGAAATCCTTGTCTTAATACCTCCTAATTTTCGAAAATTACTTAAGGTCTAAGACTCCTTATTTTCGAAAATATTACTAATACTATCCTAAGTATTATTTAATCCTATTCTTGGTCAAATCCTCATAAAGTCAAATCCCTAAATTTAATTCCTCAATTACTAACATGCCCTTAATGAATTAATACTTAAGGAAATACTATTCTTAGAGGACTAATACTAAAACCTCAACAATAATACTAGTCTCTCTTACTCTTAATAATTCGAAACTTAAGTACTAACTTAAGGGTCCAATTAATACTAATTGGCACAACTAATACTAAGCAATTAATTAAGAAATACTAAAGCAATTTAAAGGACTAAACCTTGCTCACATTCAAACTCACGCCTAAAACAAAATAATTAAAGGACTAAAAAGTTGCTGCCCATGCGGGGCGTTACAACCTCATCACCTTTAAAAAATTTCATCCTCGAAAATACTAACTTTCCTTGCAACACAAGCTCGGGGTATTTAGCCTTTAAATCTTCTTCTTTTTCCCACGTCGCTTCATCTACTCCATGTCGATTCCAACGTACCTTAATAAGATTAACTTCTCAATTTCTCAAACAATGTGTCTTCTTATCCAACACCTCCACGGGTACTTCTTCGTAAGCTAAGTTCTTATCTACTTCCAAAGATGAATAGTCTAACACGTGACTAGGATCACGTACGTACTTTCTCAACATTGAAACGTGAAAAACGTTGTGAACGGCTGCAAGGCTTGGGGGTAAAGCTAAGCGATATGCTAAACTCCCAACCTTCTCTAGGATTTCGAAAGGTCCTATAAAACGTGGTTGAAACTTCCCTTTGCGTCCAAAATGGACAACTTCTTTGGTCGGCGACACCTTCAAGAACACATCCTCGCCCTTCTTAAAATGTAGGGGCTTCCTACATTTGTCGGCATAAGACTTTTGACCATCTTGGGAAGCCCGTATTCGCTCTCTAATCTTCTCAATCACCTTTACCGTTTTCTCCACTATCTCGGGCCCTAGAATGCGTCGTTCGCCAACTTCATCCCAATACAACGGGGATCTTCAATGTCGTCCATACAATGCCTCGTATGGAGCCATGCCAATCGTCGCTTGGTGACTATTGTTGTAAGCAAACTCCACCAAAGGTAAGTACGTCTCCCAATTACCTTCAAAGTCTAGAACACAAGCCCGTAACATGTCTTCAAGTGTTTGATTCGTCCTCTTGGATTGACCGTCCGTTTGGGGGTGATACGCCGTGCTAAGATTCAACTTGGTGCCCATGGCCGATTGTAGGCTTCTCCAAAATTGCGACGTAAAATGTGTGTCCCTATCTGAAAAGATTGAAACGGGGACTCCATGCAATCTCACTACTTCTTGGATATAAACTTGAGCAAGTTTATCCATACTCCACGTCATCTTCATAGGTAGAAAATGAGCCGACTTGGTTAGTCGATCCACAACAACCCATATTGATTGATTCCCTTTAATCGAAAGGGGTAGTCCCATCACGAAATCCATGGAAATCTGCTCCCAATTCCATTGAGGTATGTCTAACGGCTTCAATAATCGGGATGGCCTTTGTTGTTCCGCCTTAACTTGTTGACAAGTTAAACACTTCTATACTAAATTGGCAATGTCTCCCTTCATGTTCTTCCACCAAAATATCGTCCTTAAGTCCCTATACATCTTGGTTCCACCGGGATGAACCGTATAAGGTGTATAATGAGCTTCCTCCATGATTTCCTTCTTCAAGTCTGTTGGTCCCTAAAGAAGACTTTGAGTCTTCTTGTTTTGAAAATCAACTGACTTTACAATCATCTGAGTGCGTAGTGATTTTGTGTGCGGAAAGGTTTTAAGTTAAATCCTTTTAGTGAAAACCTTTTATTTAGTGCAGCAAGTTAGAGCAATAAAATAAAGCAAATAAAAACACAAGATTTATAGTGGTTCGGACCAACTGTCTAACATCCACTCTCCTCAATCCAACTTGGAGTTGAGGGGCTCTCTTACTTACTAACCTCCTTACAACTTTCAAGAGAAAACTCTCTTACAACTCTTGTTAGTGCACACTTGCATCTAACTTCTAGACTTCTACAAAGTCTTTACAAATGATAAATAAATATGTAGGGTTGTGTGAGTACAAAGAGAATTGTGTAGCGATTGTACAAGTTGATCTTGTGTAAAACTTATATAAATCTTCTCTATGGTACTCAT
>JAPKLY010000660.1:0-26322 GCA_026898435.1 Prunella vulgaris
ATCCAAGAATGGGGAATTTCACCATTTTCAGAAAAAAGAATGGTAAAGAAGATACGTTTAATGACTTCAATAATGAAAGAATTATTGTTAATAAAAACAATATTATCCACAATGATGGTATTAACCCCGAAACAATTTCGGATTGTAATTTTAAGATATAATTTTATGGATTTTAAACCTATTTTAGATTTCTCGAAAGGCTCTTTGCCTAGAGCTCAAATTAATATATATATATATATATATATATATATGCATTCATAATGCATATAGAACGACAATACGAGGGAGTACATGGTAAGCAAAGTTAGTTTCAAGAGATAGTGACTTGATGATAGGAACTTCACCAAGGTTCCACAAAACAAATAGCTTGAAGAAAAAAAAATAGTCCATAAATTTTTTATTTATAAATAACATAAGACTACCACTCATAGTTTCGTGTGGCCAATAATTTCTCAATTTGTAAAATATTAAAATATAATAAATAGATTTCATCTCATTTAAAAGTTTAAATTAATTTATAAAAACTGCGAAATCAATTTATTCATTTAATTTTTCTAATAATCTCCCTCACTAATGATATTAATAAAATTTCTCTTATAGTCAAAAATATTATTGAGCCTTATATGTTCACTACTATCAAACATATATTCATGTTTTTTTATAGGGAAATGGTAGTTGTTATTTGTTAGAAGTTAGTTCACCAAGTCCCCAAATACTCCAAGAAATATCTCCAAATCAGTCTTATATCTCTGTTAATTTATTTTCAGAGAAAATCGAACCCGAGTCACTCCACTCAAATGAGGAGCTCGGTGGCATAGCTAAGCTCACCACTCGTTGTTAAGTGGATTGAGGTTGCAAATTGTTTTAAGTTTTTTTGTCCTTCATTAAATATGCTATTATTACATGCTAACTAGTAATTTCACCCGTGCGATGCACGTATATAAAATAATATGAATATTAAACTTATTGTATTATTAAATATGTTTTTTATATTTATGTACGTGAATTTATTAATTGTCATGTAAAAATGATCAACAATAAATTTATCAAGTTTAATACATGTCTAATATGAATTATCAACAATATTTATTATGATATAATATATTATTGAATAATATAAGAACTTAATAAATTAATTGCATATAAAATTAATTTTAAGAAAACTAAATAAATATTGGTTAAGATACATTCTACACATAAAAATCAATAATGCATAAACTACATACACATATATACATTACAA
This sequence comes from Prunella vulgaris, assembly GCA_026898435.1. Lineage (NCBI taxonomy): Eukaryota > Viridiplantae > Streptophyta > Magnoliopsida > Lamiales > Lamiaceae > Prunella > Prunella vulgaris. Next base: position 1,244 of record JAPKLY010000660.1, read on the forward strand.
AATTTGAAAGACTTCCTTATATACAACATTTTTTGTGGATTGACAATGTTCACCGTCTTCATCACAAATTAAAATTTTAAGTCCTTTGCGATTGGTCACTCTTGATATTGCAACATACAGCTGACCGTGATTAAAAATGGGGTTTTTCAATAACAGACCAACATGGGAGAGTGATTGACCTTGACTTTTATTTATTGTCATTGCATAAGATATGATCGAGGGAAATTGTCTTCTTTGGAACCTAAACGGTAACCTTAGACCTGATGGAGTTAATGACATTCTCGGGATCAGAACTTTATGGCCTGCATTGTTTCCACACATAATCTTTTCTTCTAAAACATGTGATCCAGGCTTGGTAATTACTAGTCGAGTGCCATTGCACAAACCAAGTAAATGGTCTATATTTCTCAACAACATCACAGGAGTGCCAACCTTCAGTTTTAGCTCGTGATTAGGAACACGTGAACATCTTATTCCCTTTAGAAACTCTGGAGTGTGTACATCAGTCAATACATCTACATTAGCATCAAACTTGCATCCACTGTCGGACATATACTCGTTCACGCTATCAACAACATCAAGTGTTGGTGCCAGTATAGCACGGTCCTTCAAAAAACTCATATTGCCCATTGAATTCATATAAGATGGATACGTACTCTGCACGATGGATAAAATTGGATCACCTGAAGATTTTACTATGAGATCTTCAGGAATTTCAACAATTGCATGATCATCAGTCTCAACCCCCATTGCTCCATCCCCGATACGTGCAATCTATTCAGAGAACTCTTTTAATTCGTTATGATCAATTGTTGAACCCGACATCTGCAACCTCATACTCTTAGTTAGTTTCAACAATTTGCAGTCTCTCCATATATTTGAAGAATTAATGTTTGGATATACAATGTCATGTCGGGTTCCCTTAGGTATCTTATTCTTTGTTAGTTTTAACAATTTGTAGTTCCTCTATATATTTGGTGGAAATCCCCTAAAAAAACAATTGTTTTGCCTCCAAATGCTTTATTCTTATTCACTGGATTGCTCAAGTACCTAATGTCTTTCAGTGTTCTGTTTAATGCTTCAAAACAGTATTTGTGCACCATTGGAGCTTCATCCCAGACAATAAGGCTTGCTCTAACAACAAGTTCTGCTAGTTGACTGCCCTGTTTGATCGAACACATTGAGTTCTCATTCGGATTTAGAGGAATTTTAAATCTTGAATGAGCAGTTCGCCCACTGGAAAGCAAAAGTGAAGCTATGCCACTTGAAGCCACATTCAGAACAATTTCTTCCCTGGACTTAATCGCCACAGATAAAAAATTATGCATGTTTACAAAAATTAATAAAGTACACTTTTTTATTTAAGATCACACTCATTTATTCTTTTTCTTTTAACGTGTGATCTCATATTATAAAAATGGCTATGTATCAAATAAAATTTGCACATCATCTTGTAATTAATATGTTTAAGTAAAGGCCTAGGTTATAGGCACCCACAAATGTTTGGAGTACACACACTTAAACATAATTTTTATTGTAATAGTTAATAAAATGACAAATATGTCCATCATAACTTTATAAATGTTGTGCACCCACCTTCTTGCAAGAAAACTGAAAAAAAAATCAATACAAACATAATAAAGTTTCTAACGACGACTTCTATGGCATTCTTGAAGCTTCAACCACTTGTACTTTTGGAAAAAAAATCAATCTTTCATCCCTAATAAAAAAATGGTGTGTATTATTTGCGTTAATATGAAATTCTTTTAACAAATTAATAATTTTTTGTTATATTGGCTAATATTTATGGAAAGTATAGGTTCACAAAAATATTAAATTTAACAAAATATATTCATCTAGTTGAGGTTTTCTGAAAGTTACGGAATGATTTGATATTTTTTTTTAAATATAGCCTATATTTCGGCAATAAAATTCGAAAATCACCCTAAAATTAAAAAAATAAAAATAAAAAACGTGAGTTGTAGAAGAATATCAAATTCATTTTTTTAAAGGATAAAAAAGTGTGAGAACCGAAGGAAAAAATAAATTTAAAAAATGGTAAACAATTGAGTTAATTAACAAAAAAAAATATGGAAGGGATTAGGGGAAGAGGGAACCTACGATGAAAAAATTATGTTTCATGATGCCTTTAAGGTGAATTGAAGCTCTTTTATTAGATATATATATATATATATATATATAGAGAGAGAGAGAGAGAGAGGTCGGAGGCTTACATGAAATGGAAAAAGAAAATTAGGATTAGAGATAAAAATTATACTATAAAATGAGTGTACTCATTTTATAATGAGTGTGTTCATCTTAATGTGTGTATTCATAACAAATGTGGGTGCATTTAACCTGGGCCTTAAGTAACATAAATAATTGAGAAAGTTGGGCCAAGATTTCATAAATAACATAAATAACCTGGGCATTACTAGGGGTGTGCAACGGTCGGTTCGGTAACCGAACCGAACCGAATTAAAAAAACCGAAACCGAACCGAAATGAGGTAAAAGTAACCGAAACCGAACTAAATTTATGTAAAACCAAACATAAACCTAACCGAAATTTTCGGTTTGGTTTCGGTAATAACCGAATTAAAACAAAGAAAAACAAACAGAAATAACACTTCAGTTATTGATGTTATAGAAACATCATATCCCACCCAAGACAACAAATGCAAGTTGGATACACTACTGTACTGTTTTGTGACAATAGAAACTACATGTGCAGACATTTAAAAATCATCAAAATAATCTAAGTAAAAATATCTCACAATCGGGGTAAAGGCGCCGCCGCGTTGTCGCGTCGAGCGGAAGGCGGATCTAGCCCTGCCCCTGCGTGCGGATCGGGACCGGGTGTCGCCGTGGTGTTGCAGGTGGGCGGCGGTCAGGTGCCGTGGAGGGGCAGTCGGCTTCCGCTTACTTGCTTAGGGAGTTAGGAACTTACGATTAGGGTTTCAATTTGGAAAATGGATTTGGAATTTGGAAATGTTGGTTACTGGTTTGGTTTTACTTTCACAGACGCGGCACAGTACTTACTTTACTTAGGTTAGGTTTATGTTTTTTATATTTTATTATTTATTTATTAAATATATATTATAATATTAATGTTTATTAAATATATATAATAATTTCGGTTTGGATTTCGGTTAACCAAAATTATTTCGGTTATTAACCGAACCGAACCGAAAACCAAAATACTAAAAAAATAATAACTGAAACCGAACTGAATATTTCGGTAACCAAGCCGAATTCATAATTCGGTTTGGTTTTGGTTCGGTTTTCGGTTAATAACCGAATTATGCACACCCCTAGGCATTACCACGGATTTTCAGCGGCATGCATCGCTGACTCCTCCACCTCAACCGCCGCCTCCTCCCATGCCGGCGCTGCCCACGCCTGTGCGCTACATCAGACACAGTCGCAGCCTCGCCTCCTCGCTGCCACACGCGACGCACCCCCTGCCGTCACGGCCACGCAACGCTGTCAACTGAAGGTATAATTGAATGTGATTATATGTTATTAGGGTTTCAAAATTATTTTTTACAAGTGTGGGCTCAACATTTTTTGCAATCGGTTTGCGATTTTGTGACTAAAAATTAGGCATCCTGTGAATGGACAAAAAATAACAAAATGGTTTAAAGTTGAGTGTTCACTCGCTGCGATAGAAAGTTTTACTGTTGAGCGAGTGACTGTTCACTCGCGAGCAAAAACATCGACCAATTATATAATTACTGCTGCTTTTATATATTTACAGATATGTGGGTCGAGCTCGGGGCAACAGTGCAAATACACCAACTAAACTCTTTTATCACATGTTCACACCTCACAAGATAACAAATATGTCTCACAAAGTGTTAATTTCAGGCATCAATTAAGGCTAAAAAACTAGTATTAATTAATTACTCCCTTCATCAAAAACAAAAAATAAATCTAGACCCTTGTAATTTTACATTATTTTAAAAAAATATCGTTTTTTTAAATAAAATGAGAATTTCAACCAGTTGAGCCAAATATCCTTATCACTATACATTAAGGACAAAAACTCGTATGGAGGTGAATTCAGTTTCTCAATTATCACTGTTAAATGTATATACTATCATTGTTATGTATATTCATTATCATTGTTATTTATATACACTATCACTGTTAAAAAAATTAAGTATATTTTTATAACAGTGATAATATATATGAATAACATTGATAGTAATTACACATAACACTGATACGAGTTCATGTGAACTCGAGTTCACAAGAAACCTACTCATCCATAAGTGTACACCCATGTAAAAAAATTCACTTCCAATAAAATTTAATGAACCAATATTTAATAAAGTGATTTTATTTTTAAGTAGTATCAATATTTTAAAAAACTGTTGAGGCTTACGAACTGGGGCTAGCCTCAGTTCGAAACTATGAAAAACTGCCTCAGAGGCTTGCTCCTCGACTAATTGAGGCGGTTCGAGGCTGTTTGAGGCTTGTCCAGGCGGCAACCTCATTTACGAGACCTAAAACTTGTGCGCCTATTCTAATTTCTTGCTGAAGCAGTGTGGTTCTTCTCTCCCCTAGAGTAGCGCGATTCTTCTCTCCCCCGGCGGCGTGGTCTTCTCCCCTTGAGCGGCGTCGTGCAGTTCTCCCTAAATATTGACTAAAACTGGCAGTTAACATTATATTGGTGGACTACGTCTATGACAGTTTTAGTCAAGTTTTTATAAATTATTTAATTAATTTATGGTATTTGATATTACTATAACTATATATATATATATATATATATATATATATATTTAGTCTACGCCTCGGTTCTAATGCCTCGGTTCGAATCGGTTCTTACGCCTTGGTGTACTATAAAAAGATAACTCGGTTCCCGAATTAGTTTTTTAAAACATTGAGTAGTATAAATATGTCTTAGGTCTTGCATCTTTCCCCACCCATATGATCGTTTCTCTTCATATATACTAGTGTAGCATGAGTAATTATGAGGCTGCAGAAACACACAATTTTCAGATCAAATTGTACCTTTTTTATTAATTATTTTCTGGTTAAAATCTTCATATATGTCTATGAACCTCCTGCAATCACTTCCGTTATTAAAAGTCATGATATAAAAAAGGAAGGCATGCAGTTTTCATGATTTATAGCCCTGTCAACTGCTCAATTAATTTGATTTAATTACTCTCTCTAAGTGATTATATATAGTTATGCAGTAATGTATATTTATTAATATTCTTTTATTTATAATTTTTTTCATCTCATAATTATTTCTATAATAAAAAATAGGGTAAAACATAGAGGTTCAAAACCCACCATATATACATCACAACTCTCTCTCCCCCACCCCACATTTTGAATTCACATCTTTCTCATTAAAACTCATATGCATTCTCTCTCTGGCGTTTAAGGATCCCAAAATAAAACACCACGATATCAATTAGCAGCGAAGTCCTCAGTGTAAAAAACTGCGAGAAGTGTATTGGAAAATAAAAAAATCGATTCACATAGAATCTTCATTCGACCGATTCAATAGGGTGTGCTTAAATGATGCAGAAAAGGTGAGGAGTGAAACGCTTATGGCCGCAACTCGCAAAGCTTATACCGTCAGTGATGAGGTGGAAGTTGAATCTCTCCTACTGCTCTTGAATGAAACCCCACATTGGAATGAAATCCTCACTATCGACGGTTCATACAAAGCCCACATCCATGGACTTGTACAACGACTTCTTGCCACAAAAAATGCAACTTATGTTTGACTTGTTGTACAACAAGACGACTCATAAATAAGGGCTCTCTCTCTCTCTCTGTCGTTTATGACCTTCAAGTATCAATTAAGCACTAGCTGTAATGTTCTGCCTAGCTTCATTTCTGAGCCTAGTGTAAAATTAATTACAACTAGTGTTTAATTGATACTTGAACGTCATAAACAACGGAGGGAGAGAAACAATTCTTATTTATGAGTCGTCTTGTTGTACAAGAAGTCGGACAAAAGTTGAATTTTTTGTGGCAAGAAGTTGTACAAGTCCATGGATGTGGGCTTTGTCTGGACCGTCAATAGTGATGATTCCATCCCAATGTGGGGTTTCATTTAAGAGCAGTTGGAGAGATTCAACTTCCACCTCATCGCTGACGGTATAAGCTTTGCGAGTTGCGGACATAAACGCTTCACTCCTCACCTTTTCTGCTTCATTTAAGCACACCCTATTTAATCGGTCGAATGAAGATTCTGCGCGAATCAGTTTTTTCATGTTCCAATACACTTCTCGCAGTTTGTCATGCTGAGGACTCCCTGCTAATTGATAGCATGCGATTTTATCCGTAAATGCTAGAGAGAGAATGTATATGGGTTTTAGAGAGAAAGATGTGAATTCAAAATGTGGGGTGGAGGAGAGAGAGCCAGAGGTGTATATATGGTGGGATTTGGAACCTTTGTGTTTTAACCTTTTTTTTCTTTCTTCAAGTTATTTGTTTTGTGGAACCTTGGTAAAGTTTCAATCTTCAAGTCACTATCTCTTAGAAACTAACTTTGCTTACCATGTACTCCCTCATATTGTCATTCTATATGCATTATAAATGCACACATATATATATAGATTATATATTATACTCAATATATATTATCTTCTTCATAAGAATAGCTTATCTATCTATGTATTTTAATTTTAATTACGTTAAAAGGATAAATTACAAAAATAAAATGTACACCCTCTATCTACAGAAATTTATTCCTATGATTTTTAAACACAATATTTAATAAAAAATAATGTTTTATTAAAAATATAGATAAAATAAGAGAATAAATGGAGATATTGTGTGGTTCAAATTAACTTTTAGTTATGATTGTAATTTATTTCTAAAAAGAAAAGAGAAATAATATTGGTGGATAACAAAAAAAATTAAAATAAAATTGATGGACATAGTGAGTAGATAATATTGAAAATTTTAAAATATCGTAAAATTTTGAAATTTATGAAAAATTGAAATGAGATATATATCTCTTCCGTCCCAAATCTATCTTCATACATGTGTTTGCCACATATATTAAAAAAAATTACTTTATTCACTTTTTCAACCATTCAAAATAAGTTGTTTATACTTTTTAATTAGTGTATAAAATAGATATAATATGTTTTATTTTTGTTTTAAGGATGTTAACATAGAATTGAACAGACTAAAATAAAAATTATAAAAATAAATATGAGATGAAAAAAATTATAAATAAGAGAATATTAATATGGAGACAATTTCTAATACTCATTTTCAACTTCACAAAATTTATTTTACCCACTTCAAATATAAACAACTTTTTTTATCCATTTTCAATTTCAAACAATCTTTTTTACCCATATGACCGACAAACATCATTATCTAGTTATTACACCACACTCCACCCTACCCTACCCCACCTCCACCCACCCTATTTGATATTTATATAATTTAATATTTTAAAACATACACTTTTAATAAATTAACTAATTATAATATTTTTATCATATATATGTGATTATTTGAATTCTCTATTTAAACTATTTTAATATATAATGCATATTAATGAATATTATAATATAATAATTAAATTTTAATACAAATTAATGAATATTATAGTTTATAAAAATATATAAAAATATTTAATTTGTGATGTTTGAAAATATATTTATTAAAATTTAATTAACACGAGAGCATTATCCACATCAAAATTAAATAAAAAATTTTAATATTCTACCGAGTTGTCTTCATAAAAATTTAATTATAAACTTTAATTTTTATTAATCACATATTGAATCAGTGATTAATTAATGAATTTAATAATACAAAAATACTAATTAAAAAATTCACTATAATATTTAAAATACAAACTCTCTCCCTCTCTCCATTTATATTTATTTACCTATTAAATAGTTTATAAAGTCTAATTTACCCCTATATGAGGGTAGTGTAGTTATGAGAATAAAATGGGACCCAGTTCAAAGTTATTAAATCTTTTATACCCATTTTATAAGGGTATATTGGTTTTTTATTATAAATTGGGTATAAAAGATGTTTTAAAGTGATGTGGGTAAAATAAATTTTTAAAAGTTGAAAATGAGTATATTGTGGTATTCTCACATATTAATAAATATACATTAGTGCATAACTATATATAATGGCTTGGAGAGAGTAATTAAATTAAATAAGTTGACCAGCTGACAGACCTATAAATCATGAAAACTGCATGCCTTCCTTTTTAATATCATGACGTATAATAATGGAAGTTGTTCCAGGAGGTTCATAGCTACCATTTTGGTACTGCAGATGACATGTATGAAGATTTTGACCTGAAAATAATTTTAAAAAAATGTACAACTTATATGAGAAATAAGAGTTAAGTTATTTGAAATAGTATGTTTAAATATGAATAAGGTAAAAATATTTTAGGAGCAATAAGTAGTTAGTATAAAGTGGTCACGAAAATAAAAAATTATCTACGGGATTAAACTAGCATATGAATTTTTCTAAAAGAAATTAAATAGTGGTTTTTTCTATAATTTGTGTACAAAATATATAATCATATAAACATATTTTTTTAATTTACAAATAATTTGTCAACGAAATAAAAATCCTAATTAATTAACTATCTACTAGCAATTTGCCTATACAAATTTGTAGGCAAATTCCTTATAGATAAAAAATGAAAATACCTATATAATTAATTTTTGGGGGAAAGAGGATCTCTATAGATGGATTACTAAAATTAATTTTCATCGATGTATATAGATTTGGGAGAAAAAGTGACATTAATGGAATTGTCTTAGGAAATTAGAGTAATTGATTATTAGGTTGTTATTACTTGTCTTGATTGGTGTTTCTGATTTTGACGTTTTGTCACTGTTTGGAAAATGTTTTGGTTTTGGAATGGATACTGTTGGGTATGTACATTTGTTTGCAGGGCCGTTCCTTAATGAAGGAGGATTTGAGTACACGGGTGTTAATGTGGTAGCTTATGCTACACCACTGTGTGTTGAATCCCAGGACAATTAAGCATATATATTTAAAAAAATATGAAATATAGATATAATATATGTAATGTGATGGAGAAAAAAAGAGAGCATATGAGTAATAAGAATAATAAGTGATAAATGTATAAATAAGAATAAAATGTGAATATAATATTCATATTTTATGTCAAAAAATATAATGAGAAATTTATTATAAGGAGGAAGAAAATGACAAATTTTATAGTGAAATGAGAGAGTAATACTGATATGACATCAAGGCGCGGACCATATTCCATGTCTATTGGTTAATATAAATACCAAGTTTTTTCAAATTTGAAATGATAGATAAGTCAACTATGATATACTTAAGTCATGGAAGAAAATTTTGATAGATTGATTATATACCATTCATGAACAAAATTACTCAATTAATCATGCACTAGATTTGGATCTTTATATCCGATTTAATCTATCAAGTGAAAGTAATGCAGAAAAGTGAAAGTAATGATTTTCTGCATTGCTTTGATCTCTATTACTTCTACGTATCTTGTTAAGCATAATTATAAGGGAATTGGCTTGTAATAGGAATGAAAATTGAAATGATAATTATAGAGAGAATGAGAAATTTTTACTTTATAATTTTACTGTTTAGTTGATTGTGGGAGTGACATTCATTAATTACCATGAATTTTGTTTTGTTTACAGTATATATTTAGGAATAGCATCAACTTAATTTGTATTTTTTTAGAAAACAACATTACTTATAATATAAATATTCTTTTTTGTTTTAACAATAATTTTTTAATTTAATAAATTAAAAAATAATTTAGTGAAACTTTTGGAGTGGAATGATATTTATTTCACCCAAAATGCTAGGGAATGAAGATTTCTTACTTTATGATATATGAACCAATAAAGTAAGGAATCTTAATGTTTAACTAAATTGTTGGGATGCCTTCAACTAAAACTCCTTATATATATAGTTGGTTTATGTTATATTTGTTCTCAATTTGAGTTTTGAACTTATTTTGAGGCTCAAACTCTATTATTTGATTTAAATAATTTTACACTCTTTAATTCAATTTGATCAGCATAAGAATATAAATACTATCTTCTATTCATAGACATAGCTAACACAATCATTACATGAAAATATATAATTGCCTACACAAATTGCAATTATGGTTGTGAAAAAATTTCGTAGTGAGAATTATCAATGAAATTTTCCAATTATAAGGTTTTTTTATTTCTTACCTACAAAGAGTTTGCCTACGAAATTTTTATAAACAAATTATTTGTAGGTAAACTTTTTATATATAGACAAATTGTTAATAAATAATTAATATGATTTTTATTTCGTAGACAAATTGTTTGTATGTTGAAATTATACAGACAAATTCTAGGCAATTCCACTACAAAAAAAAAATGTTGGAAAAGTTTGTAAGCAATTATAATTTTGTAAGTAACTTTTAATTTCTTATAGTGAAAACCACATAAATTATTTGTGATTTATTTTTCTCGTTTACATTTCCTTCTTGCTTTCCAATTTAACACAAACACTTCATTTTCATTCCACACATCCGGACGATATATATATATATATATATATATATATATGTGTGTGTGTGTGTGTTGTCAATTCTAAATTAAATAATGCATGGATTCTTGCAAACCGAAATGGTTCTCCAACTACTTCAATTATTGTATGAGAGATATGAATACAGTTTCCTTTTCTGTGTAAAACTTTTTTGAGCGACTAAGTTGTGTTAAAGGTACACAAAAATAATATTACTCCCAACATTCCAATATAAATTGCTCGTTGTTTTGGCACACAGATTAAAATAAAAATAGAAAAATATAATAATGTGATAAAAAGTGAAAAAGTAATAAAAATAGTTTTAAAAAAAAAACTAATAATATAAAAGTAAATAGTAATTTTTAAAAAAAAGTAAATGAGAAATATATAGTGAGACAAACAAAAATAGCAAAATGAGCAATATATAGTGGTACGTTGAGAGTATAACATGGTGATCAAATTTTTAATGTAAAAATTTTTGTGAGACCGGCTCGTGATATAAGTGATCTACATAAATTAACACTTATCTCTATCAATTTGATAATGAGTTATACTCAATTTATATCTCATTTAATTATCTCATATTATTATACAATCTCATACAAGATTAATTAATTTTTAGAAAAACCATTTCCCCAGCACTGCATGTAGGCCAACAAAACACTGAAGTTTCTATTGTTTTTATATACTATAAAAAAATAAAAATCATATTTTGATCAAGTTACGGTTCTTTTTTTTTTTTTTAATATTTATATTTATGGTGTACGTAGTTTGATCTCTTTCACAATATCAACACTGAGTTTGTAAGTTATTTAACAATTTATAAATACCTTCAAAATATTTATGTTTGGTTCGTAAGATAAAAGTATCTATCCGCCAAAAACATGCATGATTTTGACGGATAGATATTTTTATCTTACGAACCAAATGAGCCCTTAATAAAATAAAAAATTTCAACAATAAAATTATTTTTTAAATAAATTTTTTATAATTTATAAATGAGCAACACTTGTATAGAAATTTCTATTGTAAAAATATCAATTTTTTAAAAATTCGCGGATTTAAACCGGGTTGGATCGGATTTAGGCATTTTGTTCTAAAATTCGCGCAACTTGTAATTCTAGATTTTTTCGCTCCCATGTATGTTTACAATTTGGGCAAATACGTGTTACTATTAGGTAAAATCTATGTTACTAATTCTTAAAAAAGTATTTTTTTGTACTTTTTAAGTAACTATAAGGAAAATATGTATTTTTGCAAGAATAAATATGTGTTACTTAATTTATTTTTTATTCTCTTTGTTGATTTAGGTTGATAGTATGTTGTTCATGTACTAATACATCCTTTAATACCTTACATATCTATAAATATATAATAGCAAGACATATTCCTTAAATAATTTTGGCGCCATTTCGTTAGAACCGTTGATCATTTTTCTAATTTTTATATTAGTCGTTGGATCCATCTACCAATTTTATATGGTATGCTATATTCATGGAACTGTTACAAATCAATTTCATATTTTTGTGGCTTCTTTCATGAGTGCGACTTGTCAGATATATTGGGTCATAAGCGTTACAATTATTTATCTATATATACCACAAGAACATTGAGTCTCTCTCACTATCAAGGACCCCGATAAAATCGCTCTAAGATCTTGAAAGAGCCAAATTTATCTCATTCAACAATATTCCTTTGTTGTTCTTCAAGGTCAGTGTTAATAATATTTGAATATTATTATAATATATATTTTAATTATATATATATTTTCCACATATTGAAGTGGATAATATGGAAGGGAGGTTATGTAACTACCAAGGAATTATATTATTAACTCCTTACATACTTGTCAGACACGATGGATGAATAAGGGATTAGAATATCTCTCAGAAAGGTTCGAAAATAATGACAAGTTTAGTAGTAGTTAATTCCTTCATGATATCTCCATAATTAAGATAAAATCTCACGAGGATTATCAGACACATTCTGACACTGACATTACCAATTCGTGGAAATTAATACACACACTTTACTGTGTATTGGATTCGGAGTACGTGACGTTTGGATTCTAAAGGAAATGACACATTGAGGATACCAACATACTAGTGATCAATTCCGCTGCAATTCCTAACAGGTTAGTGACCCTTTTCGTGTTGGCCAAGGGACTTGGTTAGGCATTCAATTCCAACATATGGTATCAGAGCAATATTGTTGGTATCCCGTTTTAAATTAAAGGCATGCTTAATTGTTTTTAAAGCGGTCAATTATTTTTTTCGAATTATGAGTTTACTGCCGTATTAAAATTTTTTGTGAAATCAATTAGTTTTGGGCATGCTATATGTATCATATTCAATGATTTTGAGTGCAGTTATTGCTGATCATAACTTGAGGCCATATATGCATAAAATGAATTAATTTATTTTTTCCCGTACGTTTATCCCCGTTTTTGGTCGAATTTTTTCGTTAATTGAAATTGTTTGTTTTTTGTATCAATGGATAGAGGGTGAGACGAGGATTCCAGGGATAATTTAAATGCAATTTTTGGCCTGGTGGATTATTTGTTATGATTTTTCAAAGTTTAGAAATTTTTCAAAATCAGACCCGATTTTAAAAGGCAAAAATTGATCCTTTTCAGAATTTTTTGTTAAGTTTCTGAATTCTGGGTGATAGTACGTATGATGAGGATTCCATACATATTTTTTTTGTAATTTTTGGATAAGAAAAGAGAGAGTTATGATTTTTTGAAAATTTTTGTGACTCGTTTTTAGATCTGAAATTACACCTTGAAATCGAACGAAATCGAGTTTGTTCTTGGTATAGAATTAATCTACGTTTCATGAGGATTCCATCCATGTATCGTTTGTAAATTTTCATTGAGTTTTGAGTGAGATACAAATTTTCAAACTTTTTTCACGATCTGGGTCGTTTTGAATATTTTCAGAAAGTTTTGGGCCTATTTTTTTTAGAATTAGATAGTCTTCAGGGGCCCAAATGCAATTTACAAACTCGGATCCGACCTACTTAGAGGTGGGTCAGACCCGACCCGGACACCGGACGGCGTTGGCAGTGACGGCGGTGGCGCGTGTAGCCCACGCGCCGGTAGAAGGCGACACCGGCGGTGGCGCTTGAAGCCCACACGCCAGTGACCGGAAAGTTCGACGGTGGAGCGTGAAGTCCACGCGCTGGCGGCTGACGGCCGCACGTGTGGTTCACGCGCTGGCGACTCGCCGGCTACTGTTCTGTGCGTACGGGCACGTATGGGCGCGTGGCGTCGAGTTCGGCCATTTCTGCGCGTGTTTCGGCGCATGCTGTCCTGTTTCGTCTTATTTTCAATCATTTTCAGCTCATTTTGTGTCCGTTCGGATGCATTTTCATGTGTTCCAATGTTGTTTTTGAAGTGTGGCTTCATTTAAATGTTTTTATTTGCTTTAAGGACTTATGTGAAGGCCTTTTAGTTGATAATATGTGTTATATGCTCCTTATGTACATCTTCAATTCTTTAATCATGTTTAATTGGTGTCTGAAATTGTTTGATGTGCTCCGATTAATCCGGAAAAGTGGGAGCCAATGAAGTTAAACTTATTTTTCACTTGTGAATATACCTAATGCTAATTGGAAATTGTGTTCCATAAGCATTGAAATAAAGGAAATTCATGTGTTAAGGTTTAACTAACACTTTAGTGTGTGTTGTTTTTTGGGCTGCTCATTTTTCAGGGATGTCAGAGAGCGGTACAGTTTCTGAGAGTGACACCAGGACAAGTGATGAGGTCCAACATGATTTTATGAATTACAAGATGAAGCACACTCACAACTTGAGAGAACACTTCATTGAAGTATTGGAAAAGTTTAACCATTTGATGGTTATCATTAGCAACAAACAACTTCCATATGAAGCATTCACACAAATTAAAAGTTCTAATGCCTGGGCTAGAACTCTTCCACCTTACTTGGAGAAAGACTTTTGGGATGTGTGGAAGTCTTCTGAAAATAAGTCCGAAGGTTTAGAAATTATGGGTGCACTTTCATGTGCTTCGAGAGACAATGATAGGACTCAGGCGCTTAGATCGGCATGCTTGAGGATGGGAAGGATTAGTCGTTCTGATTTTCTGAGATTAAAGAGTCACAGAAAAGGTCAGATAAAGAATTCATTCATGGATAAGAAAGGTCAAATGAAAAATCCATTTATGGATCCTCTAGCGAAGGCCATCTATAGTACATGAAATAGAGAATTCGATGCTTCTAATTATTGGAAGACGAGAGACAAGTTAGATCGTGTTCTGCACGAATCTTCTTGAGTTGTTTTTTGTATAAACTAAATTGATACTCATTGGAGTTCTTTGGTTTTTTTCCATTGATAACAACTTATAACTTATTTTTCTATATTGTTGTGAATAAAGTGGTTGTTCAATGCTATTTATTTTGTTTAAAATACTTGAACGTGAGTTTTATGTTTTGAAACTAGAATCGATTTTGAGATGCATGATGAGATCGAAGATTATTAACTCTAAGTTATTTTTTGAAATCGAATCGTGTGTCGATTTTTAGATGTCTTAGTTTGGCTCAGCATAAAACGTAATAAAACACTAACACAATGAATCACTTTATTGTTTAAGACAATGACATTGATAGAAAATTTAGTATATTTTGGACAAGATAGGACTGTTAGATGCGATTGACCTAGAAATGTCTGACCCGAGCTTTGGGATAAAGAATCGGAAAAATAGGGACCAGGTAGCTTATCTTGTGTGGGAAATTAAATACTTCCACAACACGAGATCTTTGCTTAGTTTAGTGATCACAATGTTAGACAACATCTGAGGGATATGTCTAATATGATCACTGAACTTAAACAAGCTGGTCACAATTTTTCTGACGAACAGTAAATTTAAGCTCTAGTCTGCTCACTATCAGATCATGGGAATTACATCGAGATTGTTTTGAATTGAAATGAGAGTATTAGAACTTTCAGTTAAGCAGCTCATCAACTAAATCTAGAGGTTGAAAGGCGTACAGAAGCTAAACATCCCTCTGGTACCTTCTTCTTTGTTAGTTCTAGTTCAACCGAAGTTTTGGGCTTTAAACGAATATAGAACTGGAAGAAAGGGAAGAAGGATAATTGATCAGATAGTGGGAGGTAGGATAACAATACCTAAGGCAATGCAATCAATATGAAAAGAAAAAAGAAGCGTGTTAAAATGAATAAGAAGGATATGAGCAAAATGGCATACTACAATAGTTGTGAGCATGGTCATTTTGCACATGAGTGCCCTGAGTCTTGATAGGACAAGGCAGATCCATCTATTTTCATTTTTTTATTATTTGTAGATGTCTCTAAGTTGTTGTTTTTTAACTGAGTCTTATCCTTTGTGGACTAAAGATTCAGAAACAACAGACGGAGACATTGGAGACAAGGGAGCCATTGTATATAATCAATGGATTTGAGTAGGATATAATACTGGAGTCAAAGTCGAAGACCTGTGACTTGCAGAATTGACTCTGACAGGGTCATATTATTATTCTACAAGATGATCAAATATCTCTTTAAATCACGCTTTATCTTTTTCTGTTTCATTCATGCTTGCTTGATTTGAGATACATTGTATTGTTATTTTTAGAGGACATGGTTGTCATCGCATTAATGTTAAGAGTTATCGTGATGGACTTATAGTTATCAGTTTTATGTTTTTGGATGGTGAAAGGACATTTTTTAGTTATTATGAATTCAGTTCGTACCTACTGAATTAAATAATGCATGGATTCTTGCAAACCGAAATGGTTCTCCAACTACTTCAATTATTGTATGAGACATAGGAAGACAGTTTCCTTTTCTGTGTAAAACTTTTTTGAGCGACTAAGTTGTGTTAAAGGTACACAAAAAAAATATTACTCCCTTCATTCCAATATAAATTGTTCGTTATTTTTTAGCACACAGATTAAAATAAAAATGAAAAAATATTAATGATGTGATAAAAAAAGTGAAAAAGTAATAAGAATAGTATAAAAATAATGAAACTAATAATATAAAAGTAAATAATAGTTTTCAAAAAAAGTAAATAGTAAATGAGAAACAAATAGTGAGACAAACAAAAATAGCAAAATGAGCAATATATAGTGGGACGGTGAGAGTATAAACAGGTAATCAAACTTTTGACGTAAAATTATTTGTGAGACCGTCTCGTGATATAAGAGTACATAAATTAACACTTATCTCTATCAATGTGATAATGAGTTATGCTCAATTAATATCTCATTTAATTATCTTATTTCATTAAACAATCTCATACAAGATTAATTAATTTTTAGAAAAACCATTTCCCCAGCACCGCATGTAGGGCAACAAAACACTGAAGTTTCTAATGTTTTTATATATAAAATAATAAAAATCATATTTTAATCATGTTACGGTTCGTCTTTTTTTTAATATTTATATTTATGGTGTACGTAGTTTGATTAGGGATGGCAAAATGACCCGCCCCATAATGGCCCCGCTCTGACCTGCTCCATTTGGGGCAGGGCTGGCCCGCCCCGCCCCATACTGAGAATGGGGCAGCCCGCCCCGCCCTGCGCATGGGGCAGGGCAGGCATGGGTTTGTACCTTTACTGCCCTGCCCTACCCCGTCCCACCCATCCTGCCCCGTAATATATATTAAATAAATATATAATATTTTATACCATATAAAATACATTCAATATATAATATTTTATAATATATAAAATAAAACTAATATCCTACATTTATAATATATCAAATAAATTTAAAATTATATTATTTATTGTAACTCTAGTCTAAAATAATTTTAAAATTATTTTTGTTGAATATATTTTGATAAATTTGTTGCATTATTTTTATTTTTAAATAATTTTTATTTATTTAAAATATATATTATATTATTTTTAATATATAGTTATATACAACGTGGGGCAGGATGGGACAGGGCGGGGCAGATCTGCCCCGCGCGGGGCAGGCATGGGGCGCAATGTTCTGCCCCGCAGTGGGACATGGGGCAGGGCGGGGCGGCGGGGCAGAGGCGCGGGGCAGGCATGGGTCTTTAGATACCCGCCCTGCCCTGCCCCATTGACATCCCTAAGTTTGATCTCTTTCACAATATCAACACTGAATTTGTAAGTTATTTAACTATTTATAAATACCTTCAAAATATTTAATAAAATAAAATTTTTTAACAACTAAAAATATTTTAAAATAAATTTTTTATAATTTATAAATGAGCAACACTTGTGTAATTTCTGTCATAGAAATATCAATTTTTAAAAAAATTCACAGATCTAAACCGGGTCGGATCGGATTTATGCATTTTTTTCTAAAATTCGTGCAACTTGTTGTAATTCTAGGTTTTTCCGCTCCTAGGTATGTTACAATTTGGGCAAATATGTGTTATGATTAGGGTCATAATTGCATGTTTTTGCATCCATTTCTATATGGTTTTGATGTGCTTATGTTCATATTTGACCCTAATTTGGTATAAATTGTGCTATTAACCATTTTGTGGCAAGAAAATATGTTTTGTAGTGAAAACGGGCAAAACCGGCAAGAGACAAGCAAGTTCGTAAAAGTTCATAAAATGTGAGTTGATCCAATGGAGGCAAATGATATACCATGTCGAAGAGTTCGAAGAGAGGGTCGAAACGGAAAAATAATCGAGTCAATCGGAGTTCTAGAACTCAAGATATGAAGAAAACGAGAAAGTCGAGGATCGATCGGAAAAGTCGAGGCCGAGCTCGAGCTCAGCCAGGCCAGATTCGTGCGACCACTAGCTCGTACTCGTGCGAGGAACTTCTGGTTCGGGCGGTGAAGCGTCGCACGAATACTCACACGAGCCCGCGTTCGTGCGACGGACCATGGTTCGGGCGACAACGAGCCGCACGAGTGCTCACACGAGCCAGACTCGTGCGGCCACATGCTTTGATTCGTGCGATGGTTCGGAAAGCTACATTTTCAGGGGTATTCTCGTCCTTTCGCGTGTTTAATGAGGGGCATATTGGACCAAGCATTGTGGGCACTATAAATACTCTAAAGATCAGATTCTCAAAGGAGGAAAAAGTCACATTAGTTCATAATCATAGTGAGATTCTTAGATTAGAGAGAGAGAGGTAGTTACTTGGTAGTTTCTTAAGATTTCTTCTCACAAATTCTTAGATAACTTTTGATCTACCGTAGTGATCGTTGATCCGTGAATTCCTGCATTCTTGTCTCGTCTAAGACTACATTCTCACCGATTGAATTTCAATTTCCATTGTTGGATTTCAACTTAGCATTTTAGAGGTAAATTGTATCTTTCCAATTATCATTGTAATAGGTAATTCTCTTTACAATTCTAGCTTAATGATGATTGTACCTAGTTTAATTGTTCTAATGTTTACTCAATTAGCCATGAGCTAATTCCTTCATGTGTTAGTGTATGATGCCTATGGAGTAGTGTAGTGATATGGTGATCTTTTGAATGCTTTGAGTTGTTGTATGATCAATTCTCTACATTGATGGATTAAATGAATGCTTGCATATGTAGATGACAAATAGGGCCATTAGGGAGTTAGTCTCTTGCGAAAGTAGAGCTTATTTCCTAAATTCTCTTATATTAAGGCCAATGCATATCAAGTGTTTGATAAAATTCCTAAGATAGTGAGAATTATCTTTAGTGAATTAGATGAACAATTAGAGACTTTGATATGTTATTAGGGAAACCTTTTGCATGTTAGAGTGGCTAGTCCATAGATTATACACAATATCATTGCATGATAAAGTGATACTTCACTACATGAAACATAGGATAGTACACTAGCACATACTCCTCACATTTGCTCACTTTACAAACACAAGGTGATAGGTAGTTTACTCTTTTGACGCATTAGTAGACGATAGAAACCTTTCCCCTTTATTGCTTTGTTAGCTAGCCAATTGAAACAACGAATTTTCCTTACAAGTCCCCGTCTCCTTTGGGTTCGATATATTTTAAAACTTGGTCAAGCTTACCACGCTCATAGCGAACACGTACACTTGCGTGAGGACTTATTTACACCGAACATGTTACTATTAGGTAAAATCTATGTTACTAATTCTTAAAAAAATTAATTTTTTTTACTTTTCAAGTAATTATAAGAAAAATATGTATTTTTGCAAAAATAAATATGTGTTGCTTAATTTATTTTTTATTCTCTTTGTTGATTTATGTTGATAGTATGTTGTTCATGTACTAATACATCCTTTAATACCTTACATATGTTATATAAAGTACAATATATATTTTTCTAAGGATAAATAAATATTTGTATATACAGTAACACACATTTGATTTGCAACATCACACATTTACTCTAATTGTAACACACATTTGCAGTAACACACATTTACTCTAATTGTAACACACATTTACTCTAAATGTAACACACATTTACTCTAATTGTAGCACACATTTGCAGTAACACACATTTACTCTAATTGTAGCACATATTTGCTCCTCATTTTATGTTATTATATAAGCAAACATGTGTTATTATATGATAAATGAATTTTTGTTAAGAATAAATATGTATTACCCATACAATATAACACATGTTGTATTACACTGTATGAAAAATATTTATTTGTATATAGCACATGTGTTCAAAAATAGATATTTGTATGGTAGAAATTTGTATATAAGTTTTTATTTTTATAAATTATAAAAAAATAAATTGTGATATCTCAATTTAATTTTTTCACCATCTACACTTTCATCTCATCCTGACCCTGTTATTCTCACTCGCCTCTATCTAAAGTCTAAACATTAAAAATATTAAATACTAAAATTATTCATTATAGATTATCAAAAATTTTACACTAGCCAAGTATTTTTAGGAATTTTTAAATTACTTAAAAACAATATTTATTAAGTCTTTAAAATAACTTATACAATGTTAAAATTTACAAAATATTTTAAAATAAATTTAGTCAAATGTGTCCATACATAGAATTGTGTGTTTCATTCATCCAAAAAATTTCCTACTAATAATAATATCTACCCAACGCACTTACTCTTTTTGCTAATTACCAAATTAAATATGCGTCTTTGTTTCTATTCTTTTTTTAGGTGGCTATTGATATATGGACCACATGCATGATGCATCTTGTCCTCTTAAGCAGGATTTTCCGTTTTCAGTTTGCAGCACTTTCTTTAAGTAATTACTGACTCTTAAGACATCATAGGCGATAAATTAAGTTGTTGAGATACAAATTATACATCACTCCTAAAATCTTTTGGAGTTTAAGAAAAATGTGTTGTTTTAAGTAAAATAGTAATATATATATATATATATATATATATATATATATATATATATATATAAATATGTGTATAATTTTATAAGAAAAAAATTACAAATGGTTCACAAAATTGACATTAATTACAATTTGGTTCTGTGCAGGAAAAATTTATACTTCTGTGCAGATATTATGAACTAAATTTTAAATATAGTTACTTTTTTGAACCAATATGTAAGTGATTCATTTTATAAATATGCAAATGAATAGATTTTTTTTAACAATATGCAAATTGATGTGAGACTTTCAAATATGATAAAAAAAACAAAGAAGGATACACTTTCTTTTTAAATACAAAAAAGGACAAGTGTGCAAAAATTATAAAAAATGCACAATCAGAATGAGTGCAAATATTATAAAAATTCAAACTTGTCACTCTTTATAATAAAATTAAAAAAAATTCTACTCTTTGTAACTGCCCATCTCATCAAGTAAAAAACGTATTGAAATGGTGTAGTATTTAATTATTTTACCTATGTAATTTTTTATTTTGTTTCCAATATAAAAAAGAAATTCAATCGACATACAAATTCTTTATCCTGATTGTTCCCCACCTCTTGCAACAACTTTCAAAATGGTAGCTATGAACCTCCTGCAACAACTTCCAGGCATGCAGTTTTCATGATTTATAGCCCTGTCAGCTGGCCAACTTATTTAATTTAATTACTCTCTCCAAGTCATTATATATAGTTATGCACTAATGTGTATTTATGAATATTCGCTTATTTATAAATTTTTTCATCTCATAATTATTTTTATAATTTTTATTTTAGTCCATTCAATTCTATGTTCACATTCTTAAAACAAAAATTAAATTTAATATATTGTTCATATTATATCCATTTTATGCACTAATTAAAAAGTACGGGTCGGTGACATTAGGGTGCATATTAGAATACATTAGGATGCTCAATTTTTTGAGAAGCACAAGTAGGAGCAAAAAGTAGTGATAAGATGTGATAGGTGGCAGGCTATAGGATGGTTACTGTTTAATGTCAGACTGTAGGCATGATGTGATAGAATTGTGTAACGTCGACTATAGTATTGTACTATAGTACATGTATGTGTACTTCGAGAGATATATGTGTACCAATGAGATTATGTGTGTACTTTTGACGGAATAAGTGTAAGATAATTCATTTAATTGTACCGCGTGTACTATTTCAGAAATTATTACACTGACAAAAACTGTGATTGATGTGACATGTGTCACTGTTCACGTCACATCGTGTACTGTACCGGTCACATCTCATTAATACCTTTGATTATTAGCTATACTTGCCGATCATAATTCCGGTGACGTGTACTATCGATCATGCGTATGTACCATTGAACAAATTAGTGTACTATTGATTGTGTACCACAATGAATCATATTGCACTAAAGTATTGCTTATTGTACTATTGCATCCCTTTTCCGGCAACACATTTACATAATTTTCCGACAAAAACCGATGATATAAACTCATAAAAAATAGTGCAAAAATAATAAAAATCCATTACAAAAACATTACAATCCAAGGATCAAATTCAGAATCAAATACAGAACCATTACAATCCTCAATGGCAAAAAACGTGTGATGGCCAAATTAAACGATACTAGTTTCATACAAATAAATAGATACTGAATAAAGAAAGAACTATGACTAGTTCATCATCCATGTCCGTTACATTAGTCCAGTAGTTCACCATTATATCATTGTTCTAAAACAGCAACTAAAAATCTGAAATTTTCAACATGTTCTCCATGTTTCCACCAGCTGAAAACATCAACATAGCAGAATGTACCTTGTGAGGAGTCTTGGCACCTTTCTCAGCGGCGTGGGAGGTCTCGGAGGAGTCTCCAATATTGAGCTCCAATATTCGCAACAACGACGAGGGGATCGTGGAAAAGGCCTCTAACAGAGGGCTTTTTTGCTACAATGAAGGAATCTTTAATGGTAGTGGATCGAAGTAAAGAGGGGTTTAGAGATTTGGTGCGAGGGTTTGAATAATAGAGTCCGTAGCCATCGATGATTAACAAAACCTCAGAGCTTTCTAAGTTGAATCGTAGAATCAAAGGCTGGTGACTACCCAATTAGGTTGACAAGCACTAAAACCAATCTACCCTCATCAGACAATCAAATTCTAAAACTCAAAATTTTCCAGAGATGAAGAAATCAAATTCCAAAAACTACTAAATCAAATATGGAATAAAACTTGAATTCAAAGAAACTGAAATCAAACTAATTTTCCAGAAGCTATGATATCAAATTCGGACTACAATTCAAATTGAAACAACTCAGCATTTTCAGAAGTACTGACATCTTCTTTTGATGCCTATTTTGCTCTGAGAAATTTAATACAAACTAAGAAACTGCAAGAACTCATAAATTGAATACAAACCCAGAAACTAAGAAATTAATACACACCCAGAAATTGCAACAGTTAAGAAATTGAAATCCCAAAATTGCAAATAGAAAAGGAAACACTGTTTCTGTTCGCACCTCCATTGCAAACCCATAAATTGAAGAACTAAGAACGCAAAAATGCATTCACGTCGTCGTTGCACAGCGATTTCAAAAAATACAATAGAAATTGAAAAGGGCACCCAATTTTAGTTGAAAAACATAATTGCAGAATCTTACTTGAAGAGGTTAATTGCAGAAAAGCAGCGGCGCGAGCGAGAGGAGAAGTGGGCGAGGCGACGTATGAAAGGAGAAAAGGGCCTCGAAGGCCAGCGTCGACGGCCGTTGGGTCCTACCCTGACGACATCGGAGATAATGATTATTATAGAGATTCTTGACAGAGAGGGGTTCTGAGTTAACCTACGGATGAGAGAGATAGTGTTTTGAGAGAGAGAAATGATACAGCTGTATGTCAGGCAATAATGATGGGAAATGGCCTTACACGTTATTAATGAATAGTAATAGGACCCATATGTGGTTTGGACTCTAAAAGGGACACCAGGTGTGATTATCTCTAAAAAGTACAAACAACTTATTTTGATTGGTTGAAAAAGTTAATAAAGTAATTCTTTTTAATATGTGTGGCAAACACAAGTATGAAGATAAATCTGAGACGGAGGAAGTATATATCTCATTTGAGTTTTTTATACTTTTGGTCCCACATGACATGTATTATTTTAGAATTGGTCTCATACATTTCATTATTGATCCCATACTATTTTTTTTCTTACACTTGTAGTCTCAAACATTACAAAATTTACATATTTGGTCCTAAACATTGACAGTTCCGTTAAATGCAAAGTTTGGAGCATTAGTCCCATAAGATTTATTCTTACTTAATTATGTTTAATCCATTAATCTGTATTTTCAGATTTATTCCTATTGGATTTTTAATTGCACAATAAGTCTCATAGGATATAAAAACCCAAAATTTTCACACCATTTTGTACACCTTCAAGTGGTTTGCTTAGTTATTCCATATATGCTAATGAAATGTCATAGTACTAGCTATTAGTTTTCAATACAATCTCCTTTTTTGTGTAATCTTCTACTTTTTCTAGTATTAACAAGAAATTTTCAATATAATTACCTAATAGTTTCTATAATCTCAATGTCCAACATCAAATACCTTTTACCAAACTGAAAATTAACACCAATATCAAGTCAAATCATAAGCATAAATATACATGCAACAACCACAAAACAATTAACACCATGTTGGGACAATCTGAGTATTTTGATTAGATCCCAAAACCCCTGATGAATTTGCCTAAGTATAGTTGTTCAGGATAAAATAATTCAGGATAGTTAGGTTAGTAATTCAGTACAGGAGGACCATGCTGAAGACTGAAGAATATTGGAGTCTACCCAATTTACTGAAGTCTGATGTGTAATCCATCCTGAAGAAGTCAGAGTCAGTTCTGCTGAAGACTGCCTGTACTGAAGCTGAAGAACGAAGCCTGCTGATCCATCCTGAAGTCAATCCTGAAGTACTATTGGCTGATGCTTCTACTGAGTACACTAAGCATACTCAGGACAGAACTAAGTCAGTGAAGAGTAAGTGTTACCTATCAGGCTGTGCTGAATGCACATAAGACCTGACTTAGGCCTTGGTTCAGTTTACCTGAATCATGTAAGTCCAAAGCAAAAAGGTTACACATACTGGGCTGAATAACCTATCAGACTGTGCTGAATGCACATAGGACCTGACTCAGGCCGTGGTTTAGATCACCTGAATCATATAAGTCCAAAGCAAAAGGTTATTTATGCTA